>OZ026613.1:70351685-70389722 GCA_964020975.1 Hermodice carunculata | reverse complement strand
CACCATCCCCTATATGAGTGTGGGACTTATAAGGCCTATAATGTGAATGTGAAGGTCAGCTGAGAATGGGCTGTTCACACAGGCTCTTGAGTTCCAACAGATCATCCATTCATCCAATTCTTTTTATATTCTTTTCACAACCAAGGGAGGAGCAGTATTTTGGTATAATCTGCACAGGAGTGGAGAAAGTGACTATGCTACACGTCATGCTGCCTGCCCAGTTCTCACTGGATCAAAATGGGGTAAGTGTTCCACAGGGCAGGTACACACATCTGCTTGGTGGCAGCACCTGCTTCCTGTGTCATATAACATTTTGCCAATGGATGATGCAGGTTTTGCTTGTGCCCCACTGAGGTGTCTCCACCTGGAACAGCTGGATACCAAGGAGAAGTTCCTTGTCGTGTCACCCACACACCCACAGGCAACATGATCTAATGTAAGGAATTTATTGATAGCACTATATCAATAGACCATGTCAGAAATTTCACCACCAGATGGCTCTGGGGTACTATCCACCCTAGCTTGACTGAGTGCCCACTAGCTAGGCATGGCAGAGTATGGGAGGCGGAGAGTCTTTGAGTAGAAACAGGAACTAATCAAGAGAGGAGCACCAATTAAAGGCAAAAAGTGTGATTTAGTAGAAAGGTAAGTACTTGCTGATCAGTTTCATATATTATCTTACAGGAATTTATCCCAAGATTACAAGTTTAGTCACTTGATTCCAATGGGTTGAACCAGCAGTTTACATCACTGGTCATATATTGCTGTGTGTGTGTTGTCTCTTGGCCACACACAATTCTGTGACAAGTCAAATTATGAGACTGTGATTAAAAGTATAATTAATGTCCCATAAAGAGAGACTTTCATAGCCATACATACATTATTTTGAATGTGGAATAACCTGGTCAAAGTGTACATAAGCCACCAGTAGCCTGACCTGAGCCAAGCCTCTGGGGCCCAGCCAGTAGCTTGTATATTGGGTCACTCCAGGGGATTAGCAAGGTGTTAATGCTGCTGTTGTCTAGTTCCTCTGGGGAGTGTGCTTTATTGGTGTGCAGTGTATACAAGACACTTGTTGGTAATGTGTTTGTCCAGAATTACAATGAGGTAAAAACACTGCATACTCAAAGGCAAAGATGAAAAACTAAACAAGAAAAGGAAAAGTAACTTTATGTCCCCTCCAGTTTGAAAGTTTACCTTTTTCCTTACATTTGAACAGCTTGGCTGCCCTTCATTACCTCATACAGTTCAGTTGACAAGACACATATTTAGTCTTGCACTTTTTTTCAGACTTGACGCATATGACAGAAATAACAATTTTCATTCTGAACCTATACTCAGTCTGAAAAAAGAAACACCCCTTCCTCAATGGCCCGACCAAGGATTCAAAACCATAACTGAAAGCACACAAAACATACCGCCAATGCGCATGTCCCATCCCAAAGTTACTTTTCCTTTTCTTGTTCAGCTTTTCATCTTTGCCTTTGAGTATGCAGTGTTTTTACCTCATTGTAATTCTGGACAAACACATTACCAACAAGTGTCTTGTATACACAGCACACCCATAAAGCACTCTTCCCAGAGGAACTAGACAACAGCAGCATTAACACCTTGCTAGTCCCCTGGAGTGACCCAATATACAAGCTACTGGCTGGGCCCCAGAGGCTTGGCTCAGGTCAGGCTACTGGTGGCTTATGTACACTTTGACCAGGTTATTCCACATTCAAAATAATGTATGTATGGCTATGAAAGTCTCTCTTTATGGAACATTAATTATACTTTTAATCACAGTCTCATAATTTGACTTGTCACAGAATTGTGTGTGGCCAAGAGACAACACACACACAGCAATATATGACCAGTGATGTAAACTGCTGGTTCAACCCATTGGAGTCAAGTGACTAAACTTGTAATCTTGGGATAAATTCCTGTTAGATAATACATGAAACTGATCAGCAAGTACTTACCTTCTACTAAATCACACTTTTTGCCTTTAGTTGGTGCTCCTCTCTTGATTAGTTCCTGTTTCAACTCAAAGACTCTCCACCTCCCATACTCTGCCATGCTAAGCTAGTGGGCACTCTGTCAGGGTAGGGTGGATAGTACCCCAGAGCCATCTGGTGGTGAAACTCATTTCTGACATGGTCTATTGTACCTTCTTAAGTGATTAAAAAGAGATGGATGCCAAATGTTGTACCTACTCCATAAGGTTTCCATGCTCAATTTATTAGCAATGAAAAACAATTTGAGCAACATTTGTGGAGGAGAGTATGCCATAGGTCAGCAGCTCCAAAAGGAAAGGTCATCCTTTTACTGTTCAGTGTACCTGTAGTTTCTTTCTTTTTACTTTTATCTATTAATGTTACGTCAATATAAAGTACTTAGAAGTACCATGATTGAGCTGTCTGAAGTCTTGATTCTTGTAGAGGAAAAAACACCATTGTATCCTAAGCCCCAACCTTTAGACATATAAGCATCTTTTTTTTTGTGTCTTCATAATGTTAGGTTGCCCCAAAATGTATAAAAATGAGTCAGTTAATTTCAAAATTCACATCTCTCTTTTGAACTGGTGAGACCAATATTTTATCCATGTGTTTGTTGGATGTGGTGTTGTAAGTGTCATGTTCGAGATAAGAAAAAGAAAAGTGTATATTATGTATGAATTTTTATGTATGATGAAAGAGCTGTGTGATGCAAAAAAAGTTCCAATTGAGCTATGTAATTCCGTTCAAATACAGTTTAACGGGATATACTAGACAGAACATGTGTAATCACAAGAGTTACGATATTTAATGCACTTTACCTGTCTTTTTTCCACAGTGGCACTCAAGTGGATTCATGAAAGAGGACAAGAGTTCCGTTATCAATGTGGGCTTACCCCAGATGAGTGACTCAACCAACAACTGGAGCCAATGTGCTTAAATACAAACATGGTGGAAGCCAGCTAAAAAGCTAGGGAATTTTCAGCAAAGCCATATCGTGTTCATTGTGAATAAATCATTAAACATTTTCGATGGGAGGATGGGGAGAGTATAGCATTCAGTGTTTTTTGCAGTTGCTGACATGCCAGTCAGCTGAGCTTATCTCACCGTCATCTGTCCGTCTTTTCTTTGCCAACAATGTCACATTTCCAGCTTCTCAGAAACCTGAGCCAGATCTCTTGTCGCTTTGTTGGGATGTTCCTTGGATCAGGCTCCATCACATTTGTTCAATCTGTCATGGTCTTGTAATTTTTGGATCTGTCACTATTTTTTTCTTTCTTGGAAAAATCTTTGAAAAATCTCTGAAACCACTTGGCAATAGTTTCCTATTTTTTACCAAATTTTCTAAGTCAAGTTATATGGGACTTATCTACCAGCATAAAAATAAAGATTTCTTCTAAAAATATACTAAGGAAGTATCTATGCTCTCTCTCTCTCTCTCTCTCTCTCTCTCTCTCTCTCTCTCTCTCTCTCTCTCTCTCTCTCTCTCTCTCTCTCTCTCTCTCTCTCTCTCTCTCTCTCTCTCTCTCTCATATATATATATATATATATATAATATATGAAACAAAGAAAAAACAGTACTCCCACCTCAAACAAAAAAAAAAAAAAGAAAAGAAAAACAAAACCGCAATGCATTGTGATATTGGGCCTTGAGTTGAGGGTGAAGCTAGCTAGGTTATATGTCCATGATGTTCATTTCATTGTCCACCTCCAAGTGAAAAAAAAAGGAAATTGCAGTGTTTTTTCGATGGAATCTCAGACACTGCAAGACTGTTGAGATGTCTTCTTAGCTCAGCTGACTTGGCTGCAGAGCTTCTGCTATCATTCATGTCTGTCTATCCATCCGTTTGTCAGTTCCTAAACTTATGCTTGTGACCTTATACTTTCAACAATTTTCAAGTTAGACCTGTATACCAGGACTTATGCAAGTGTATGTAAATATACGTCAAGTTTGATATTGGTGGCACCACCTGTAATATCACACAATAGCATATGTTGGCCAAGATATGAAAATTTTGAGAATGCTATTTTTGGAAGAGTTTTTAATGAATCATTACCAAATTTGGCTGCAATGTCAATCAGACGAAAACATTGAAATTTGGTGGTGCCCTTGCAGTACCATCACCAAAGATATGGACCAAAATGTGTTGACACATGAAAATTAATATGTAGAGTGGAATAAAGTCTTCTACCATAGATGTATATCAAATTTTGTTTTATATTATATAATATGAATCACCTTGACCTACTTTCTCAAGGTCATGGATGGAATACATTTCAGGAAATGATTTTTTCTTATGGTTGTATTATATTATTTTGTGGTCATTACATCTGAACTTGTGCACATGTATCAATATATATTTTACCAGGATAAATACAGACAAAAGTCTTTGACGTGTGGAGTCCTGGTGGTATTAAGTTGAACCAGCAACATAGGTATCAAAAGTACATGTAATTCATTACTGTATACTGTAAGTACAAAATTTCCCAAACTTTAATTTCCTGGATTTACATAAATTGAATATTTCACAGTTTTCATTTTCCCGAAATGCTGACCGGTAAGACTAAGCTACAGACAATGTCATATGTGCATTGAGTGTTTTGGGTTTTTCCCGTTTTTTTTCTCGCCAGCATAAGCTGTTGGCGAGACTCAGCACTCATCTTCCAGATGTCCGTCGGTCGACAAAAAACTTAAAGTTTGTAGTGGCATTATTTTACTAACTGCTCTGGGTGGGGCTTTCATACTTGGGTAAATAATTTATAGCAATGGTCACTACAGATTTGAACCATCACCGTCATGTTGCATTGGTTACATCAAGGAGGGTAGAGAGGCATGAGGGGAGCCTAAGCATTCAGGCTGCCGGCCGATCCTATTTGCGCAATTGGATTAACTGATAATGTGGTTGTTAAGGCAAGCGAGTTGTGTATTCCAGTTCCACTCGAACACACGCTTCCGGCTGCCAGCAAAGCTGAACCCTTAGCACGCGGCAAGCGAGTACACTTGAACATGTTCATCAGCTCACCGTTGGCTCCTATTGCTTATTTACATGAGAGCGTGTAGATTTTATTGTAGACAAAGTTCAATACTTCCGACAGGCTATTTCCAATTTTTGCTTAAAATGAGTACTTCCCAGGCAGATGGATAAAAATCTAACTCCCATCCGTTTATGTCGCATTTTGAAAAATTAATGTCCGAAATTCGTGCAAAGCCCTGGGTAACTTTGCCCCTTTGCAGCTTCAATGTTTCTCTTCGACTGCCATGATTTTTTATACTGCTGGAAACTCAGGATTTTGTCTCTTTGTCTGACAAGGTCTCTAATTGGTTAAAAATAAAAATATCCTGGGATATCCCTCCGAAGAAAGCGTAAAATACGTCACTTTTTAGTCGATGGAAGTTTCAAGGCCAGTCATCGGTTAATTTAATCAGATGACACGCACCATCCAATCCAATGCGTCTAATTCCATGTGCTCCCAACATGTCCCCAAATTCAGACTATGAACGGGACCCGTACACGTATAAATTATTGGATCTTGGACGTATTTCTTACTCTGGTTCTCCACAAAGACTTGAATGGAATAAATTGGGACACCGAGTAAGGCAGGAGTGAAACTTTGTGACGGAAAGCGAGAAAAATACCGAGATTCGTCACCGGACAGTAACACGTAAATCATGAGATGTGTGTTGTTTTCGCCCCGGGTGATCGCTAGATGCCGACATGACACATTAACATTGGGGCAATGAAATAAATTTCTGCAGAAAAAAACAGTGATTTTCAGAATAAGAATATTATTGGGCTTAGTTGCCTTTATTTTCACTGAGTACACAGTCAAATGGAGAGACAGAAATGAGGGGGTGGGGGTGAGAGTGGAACCTTGTGCGTGTTTGGTGGTAGTTTGCAGGAAATAATACTTAATTTTCACGTTTCGTCCCAATTCCCTACTTATCAATTGATAATTTGATCCGAGATGATACATGAACACTGAATTAAATTTGGAATGATTAAATAGCAAAAGGATGGATAATAGGTACCAAAAAGGTACCTTGTACGTGAGCGATAAAATGCCACTTCCTTACATTTCCGGTTAAAGTGATCAACTATCACAAAACACCGAGTAAAAATCCTCATTTGTTCAAAATGCGCTACACAGACTCCAAAATACAAACGGCATATTGACTTGTCATAACCTTTGCTATCGAACACTGGTTACCGTTAAGAGGTCCGTTTGGCGCTTAGTTTTATATACTTACATTTCAAGTGAACTTGTGACAACAAATGTACAAAACAAATATAGTTTTCATGTTATAATATCGCAACAGGAAAGCTCGGCTCACCGTGTTTGGTATCAAATTGTTCGTAAATTTGTCAGGAATTTCAGATTTGCCCCCCACGCACAACTATCTTCCGTTGATTTCGAATAAAACCGCTCGCGCACCTGCAAATGTTTTTGCTTCCGGAAAGCATGCTTCCAGCGGTGTTGCTAAGTGTCGACCCAGGATGGGCCATGCATGCACTTGTGTATTGCATAGAGGATCGGCCGGCCGCTGATAGAAATCTCGACAATTAACTCGACCCATCAAGTGAGATCAAAGCAAAAACACTAATTAATTTAATTACGACACTTTTTATTCCAAACAAAGTTGTTTGAAGCCCAGAGACGTCCCTCCTCTCTCTCTCTACCCTCCTTCCTTAAATGAAAAGTGTTTATTTGGTAGGAATATTTCAATTATTCATTGAGTTTCTTGACATTAAATCTTATCAGGGTAATGGTGCTTCATTCATACATGCTTACAATTTAACATATACAGGAATGTACATGTTGGTTTTTTTTTTTTTTGGTATCATTACTTTTGGTCTTCAGTGAACATAAAATGTCAGATTGGGTATTAATAATTGTTGAAGTGCAGATTAACATTTTCTTAAAACCTATCCACCAGATTTAGATCAAACTTGGTGGGGATGTGTTTATGCTTGTATAAAGTCTATTCAGGATGTATGACCTTGACCTGATTTCCAAGGTCACAGAGCAATTATTGAGTATTTCATTTCTGTGTGATAACTTTAAAAGGTTTAAGGCTAGCATATTTAGCTCAGCTGACTTTTCAGTCCTCTGAGTTTATCTTATGGTCCTCAGTCCACAATTTACATTTTCGACTTCTTCTCCAAAACCATCCGCCAGATTCACTTCAAACTTGGTAGGGATGTGTCTTGGGTAAGTTTCTACCACGGCTATTCAAGCTGTCATGCTCCAGTGATTTTTGGAATTTTTTTACGATTTTTTTTGTTCATTTTGGGGCAAATAAAATTTTAAAAAACCCTCAAAAATTCCCTACCCAATTGCTTTGAAATTGCATTGGAACACTTCTGGGAACAGCTATACACTTTAATTTGTTCAACAAGTGGCGCTGCATTTTTGTTTTTTCGTTTTTATGATTTTCTGTGTGTTTGTTGCTACTTTTGACTTCTCCAGAACCATCACTCAGATTACGCTGAAACTTGATGGGTGTGTTCCTGGTGAAAGTCAAACAAAGTTGTTCACGTCGCTCAGATTAACCTGAAACTTGATGGATGTTTTCCTTGTGGACGCCAAACAAAGTTGTTCACAAGCTGGCACTGCTTTGGATTTCTGATTTTCAATTAGTTTTTCAATTCAGATACTTATCGGTAAATGCCCTTTTCCTATTGATGACTATCTAAGTCGATGGCCATTCTAACGCTAATTCACATTTTCAACTTCTCCAAAAATTATCAGCCAGATTGACTTCAAACTTGGTGGCAATGAACCTGGGGCGAGTATGTTCAAATGGTCATGCTCCTCTGATTTTGAATTTTTAGCTCAGCTGACTTGTCAGTCAGCGGAGCTTATCTTATGGTCCTCCTTCCGTCTTCCATCGTCCGTCAACAATTCACATTTTTGACTTCGTCTCCGAAACCGTCAGCCAGATCCACTTCAAACTTGGTGGGGATGTGCCTTGGGTGGGTGTCTACCAAGTTGTTTAAATGGTCATGGTCCAGTGATTTTTTTATTTTTTATGAATTTATTTCGTTCATTTTCTGCGAAACTGCTCAACCAATTGCTTTGATATGCCACAGGGACAGTTCTAGTTCTTAATTTGTTCGCCAGGTGGAACTACAATTTTTTCTATTTTGCCACCATTTTTGTGTGTTTTTGCTATTTTAGGCTTCTTCTCCAGAACCGTCACTGAGATTCAGCCGAAACCTGGTGGATGTTCTTGGAGGAAGGGTCAAACAAAGGTGTTCACTAGGTTGCACTGCTGTGGATTTCTGATTTTTAATGATTTTTTTAATTCGGGTGCTTGTGGGTCAATGCATCTTTCCTATTGATTAAAATGGAAGTCAATGGACATTCTAATGATAATTCACATTTTGGACTTCTCTGAAGAAACTGTCATTCAGATTCACTTCAAACTTGGTGCCAATGTACTTTGGGTGGGTCTATACCGAGTTTGTTCAAATGGTCACGATCCAGGGATTTTTGGATTTTTATGATTTTTTTTCGAAAATCTTTTAAAAAGTTGTTATAGGAAAGTTTAACATTGGGATTTTTTGTAATGGTTACAACATAAATAATATTATGATGAACCTTTTATAAGCGTCTACCTATTTTGTGAAAATGGTCATGCTCCAGTGAAGTTTGGACCTTGACCTCACTCCCAAGGTCACAGGACAACGGACATGGAATTTACTGTTCACTTGATAACTTGAGATCTGTTTTAAGTTGTGACCTTGATGTTGCACATGTTAGTTTTTTATGGAGGTCATGCTTTGACAGTATATGAGTGACCTTGACCTGGTTTCTGGGGTCATGCAACATACTTGAATTTTACTCTTCACTATAAAGTGAGAACTACCGGGACTGGGACCTTGATGTTGCACATGTTAGTGTTCTTCTATAAAGGCCAGACCTACTCAGAATATGAGTGACCTTGATCCTATATCCCAAGTCCACAGAGCCACAAGTGTGATGAATATCTAGGTCAGCTGAGCATGGCCTGTTCACACAGCCCTCTTGTTTTATAAAATTCCTTTTTTCTTCTTTTGGCAAATAAAAAAAACAAACCTTTTTCACCAAAACCGTTCACCCAATTACTTTGACCGTACATAGGGTCACTTCTGGAGACTCCTAGTTCCAAAAAAAGTTTTAATAGGAAAGTTTAACATGGGCGTTTCTTGTAATGATTATGATTTAAATAATTTTGGGATGTACCTTTGATAAGTGTCTTACCTATTTTGTGCAAGTAGTCATGCTCCAGTGAATTTTGGACTTTGACTTCATTCCCAAGGTCACAGGACAAACTTACATGAAATTGACTGTTCACTTGATAACTTGAGATCTATTTGGAGTTAGAACCTTGATGTTACAATGTAAATGTTTGTCTATGAAGGTCATGCTTAGACAGTACATAAGTGACCTTGATCTCATTTTTGGGGTCACAGTGCAAAATACATGAATTTTACACTCCATCATACCTTGAGGACTACATGAACTGGGACCTTAATGTTGCACATGTAAGGGTTCTTCCATAAAGGTCAGTACATGGGTGAGCTTGATCCTTTCCTAAGTCCACAGAGCCACAAGTGTGATGAATCTCTAAGTCAGCTGAGCACCGGCTCAAGGTTACAGATCCATTATTATATATGTTTTTTTATTTCAGACACATACAAATGGTCCATAGATTCATAAAGTATAAAAAACAAAGAAAAAAAACCCCAATAAATTATATAATCATATATACAATACTGTTACCAATATCTGACAAACATTGAGGGAGATACATACAAAATCAGCTACCAGTATTGCTGCCAGAGTACATCAGTTGTTACATTAAGGATGCATCAAATAAAAACATATTACTCCAATGCCTGTGCACTGGAGAATAAAAGAAAATGTCAGAGAATAATACCATGGAAATTAATTTATTTTGGCTGTTTTCAAGTCTTGCCTTGAAATCAAATATCTGCTTTCTCCACAGCGAGTCAAATGTAGGGGATGTATTAGTGCTGGCACTACACTCCCGAGTATACCCAAAGAAACGTCTGAAGGCACAATGTTAACACATGGAACTCTTACAGAAAAAATCAACGGAGCCGCAAAATACATTGGGGTACAGTAGCAGTTGACCAGCATTAACTTAACATGCTTGAAACAACGATGAAATTTTCTTAATAGAATATTAGTTTGCATATAAAACATCTTGGTCGGGTGGTGTACGTCATCGTCATCTTTACATAAAGAACAAAGAAAAACCCAGAGGTACTTATGCACATTCACAAGAGGAAGTTTTCTGCCATAAAGATATAATTTTTGAGGAGTTTTATACAGTTTAAAATTACGAGATTGAAAAATCATACAGCGTGTTTTTCAGCAGTAAACAATGTATCAAATTTCATAGCATAAACAGAGCACACATTGATGAGCTTTGTAACCCCTTAGCAGAAGGAGAAAAAATCAGCAGTTCATCAGCATAAATTAAGTGACTAATGAGAGAACCAGCAACTGTGCATCTAATTTTACAATTCAAGAGGCTTTTACTGAGATCATCGAGATAAAAATTAAATAGCCGAGGAGATAATATACCTCTTTGCCTTACACCATTTGTCACAAAAGAAAGGGCGTAGAGAAATTTGTAGACCATCTAACACAAAGGTGGTACATGGTATACCATACTGCTAAAATGAGAACAATACATAAGAGAACATTCCTTTGCAAAAGTGAAGAAAAAAGTTTCAAATGATTAACTCGGTCGAATGCATTGGGAGCATCTAATAAACAGAGAAACATAGAGCTACACAGGAAGCGATAAAAATGTATCACTTCCTTGAAAATATAAATACAAGTATCTCTTGAATGTCTGAATTTAAAGATGACGAGTAATCATAGAATAATGTTCCTACCGAGCCAATAGAACAGATTCATACACTTCAGATATTACACAATGAATCGCTATAGGTCGGTAGTTACTGCTGTCATATATGTTTCCACATTTCTTCTGAATAATATGAATCAAAATAGCATAAACTCGTCAGGCAGATGACCATGCATTAAAAAGCCTGTGAAGAGCATAGACAGAAGGTATCATACACGCTTACTACAAAAACGTAAGATTTTCAGCACAAAGATTATCCTTGCAAGCAGTGTTATTGGGTGACAAAATCGATAGCATCTTCAATCTCCACTTCAGCTACTTTTAAGTGTTCATCATATAAAACATTAGAGGTCAAATCCTTGGCTGAACTTTCTTTAACAGAAATTAACATGGTGGATTTCCTGTTACCTTTTGGGGTTTTAGCGAGTGTTGAACCTGCAAGCAGCTCACGTAGGTTTGTTGCCCATCTGTATGAAACTTGTAGAAAACCTTGTGATAAGTTTGGTGGCCAAGCCTGTGCAGGGTTTGCATGATTTGGCATTTTAATGTCCAGGACGTTTGTGTGACATGAAGTAACAAATTGAAGTGCTCTCTGTTGTCCACTGCCTGGCGTTTTCCGTGTAAGCAGAGCTTGTCTATCCTTCCTTTATGCTTTGTAGTGTCTCACATGTATGGAGACTTGCAGCTTGAAATCTAGGTCATATGAACATATACGTTCCATCCGGAATGCTTGGCAACATGGAACACTGCATCCAGCATTCCATATATGGTGTGTTTGTTCAAATCGGGTGATAACTAAGAAGGTTAAAATAGGGCTTCTTCAAAATTTTCCCAAAGAGCGAAAAGGTGTAAAAAGCCCCCAGACTGTTTGAAAGACGAAAGCAGTGAGTTCAATAAGGGCAGGACTATGCACTGCAGGCAACATATAATTTGCTATTGTCGTTTTTTAGAACAACGGAAAAAAACGCTGTAACCATTCGGTGATTATAGACCTATAAAGATATATCATTGTCAATGATGATTAAATCGATGAATAATAATGAATGAAAAAGATATTCTTTATGACTGCTGTATTTGAAAAGGGGATCCATGTGCGTGGCAAACAACACCCAAGCATTACGAATACTCACTCTAATATATTGTGCAAGAGCCAGTCAGCTATGTGGCATAATGGCTACGATGGTGTACGTTAGAAGTATGGGTGGCGCGTTCGAATCAGCATGCGTTAGACTACACAAGGATTTTATCTTTTTTTGGCTTCCATTATTTATTTATTTGTTTGTTTATTTATTTTATTTTCTTTATTAATTAATTTATTTACTTATTATAATTTATCTATATATTTATTTACTACCATCACACAAGAAATCTATTATATTACTATGGAGAACGGACCTTCAACAAAATGACGGTCATCTTTATTATATATATTTTTTTAGATCTATTGGCTGTATTTAATTGTCCCAAAAGAATTGGTGTGCAATAAATTATTATCATATATTCATCATCATCATCATCATCATCATCATCATCATCATCATCATCATCATCATCATCATCATCATCATCATCATCATTATTATTATTATTATATTGATTATTATCATAAGTAGTAGTGGAAGAATTATTATGTAGACTTGCATCGCATATTCTCTTTAAATCACAATAAACTTAAAGTGTGGAAAAACGGATTTCTATGTTGTTATCAATATTAACTGAATTTTCATAGAAATTACATGATCTTCTTAGCTCTATGGTACAGCAGCGATTATTGCACCACGTCCAATTGTCTGCCAACTGACCGAAAATTTCAAGAACCTGTGTGGCGCAATGGTTAGAGTGGATGGAGTAACCACGGAGGGCCATTCTGCACCGTGTAGAATTTATTGCCGATTCACACGCCCGTGCAGAACGGTTGCGTGCATGCCCTACTTTCGTGCTGACCACTTTTTCATGCCTGCGCACCTAGGATGTTGATTTATCGTCTGCTGCGGTATTTGTCGTTGATTGCTGTTTCGACACAATACTATCATTTTTTATGTGAAATGGTGGAGGAATACTCTGGACTACACATGCATGGGACAAAAATAAAACAACATTCTTGCAACTACCTGGCCGTAAATTCTGCATGACACTCGCGTACCGTGGAGCGGAAGGATACACTCAATGGCCCGCCTGTGGCGGGCTGCATCTCGTGTATCCTTCCGCTCCAAGGATACGCTCGTGCCATGCAGAATTTACGTCCAGGCACTCACACTCGTGTAGTTTTATTATTTTATCCCACGTATGTGTTGTCCAGAGTAACCACGGACGGGCCGTTCTGCACTGTGTAGAATTTATTGCCGATCCACACGACGGTGTTAAACGGTCGCGTTCATGCCCTACATTTGCACTGACTTTCTATCAAGCGCGCGCACCACAGGCGCTCGTAACGTTCAGTCAGTCAAATTGTGAGTCAAGCTTTCGTGCTAATATACGTGTGTGTGTGGGGGGGGGGGGTGTTAAAGAGGGTGGATCCGGAAGATCTATGCGTTCAATGACCCACATAGGGCCATATCTCCAATAAAATATTGTGTATTCATATGTGCAGTCAATTGTTTGCTATTGGTAACACGGACTTTCAGCCAATCAGAGGGCAGCTGGGCTGCCAGTCTGTATCCGGTCATTAGTATGGCCGCAAAACAACTTGATGAATAGGAGAAGCACTGACAGAATCAAATTTGGTCGGGTTTCATGATTTGTGGAAATGAACACAGGATAAAAACGTGAGACGATCAAAGAATATGGTCTGGTTGACAATTAAGAAAAGTTGTCATACGGCTAATGTCACGGAACGAACTCGATTCAGGATGTAATTCCCGTTTGAATTTGGCGCTGGAATGTCGTACTTTTTGCCCGAAATAGATTTTATGGGACATTTTCGACAATTATAGGCCTGTTGCTGTGGATACATGTGGATTTCAATGGATTGTCTGTGTGATATACCTGTAGAAAATAGTTTTGGAATAAACTGGTGAGTTACAGCTTCATGGTGTGTACAGAAATAGAAAAATCATGCCAAACGTGAAGCGCGGTGGTGGTCCAGACGTGAGATTCGTTTCAAACCTTTTATATGTAGGAGCTCCATGTGACGACGTTGTGGTTTTAGGCCCACCTGCCACCATCTTATTAGCACAAACAATTGACTGCACAGATGAATACACAATATTTTATTGCAGATATGGCCCTATGTGGGTTATTGAAGGCACAGATATTCCAGGTCCAACCTCTTTACCCACTCCTCCTCCCCCCCCTCCCCCCGCGTATATTTGCACGGAAGCTTGACTGACTGAACGTTACGAGCGCCTGTGGCGCGCACCTAGGATGTTAATTTATTGTCTGCTCCAATATTTGTCGTTGAGCGCTGTTTCGGCCAAACACTGTCAATTTGTTTACGTGAAATGGTCGAGAATACTCTGGACTACACGTACAAGGGATGGAAATAAAACGTCACTCTTGCAATTATCTGGCCGCAAATTCTGAGTGGCACTCGCGTACCCATGGAGCGGAAAGATTCACTCGATGGCCCGCCTGCGGCTGGCTGCATCTCGTGTATCCTTCCGCTCCACGGTTACACTGGTGCTATGCAGAATTTACGGCCAGGCACTTGCACTCGCGTAGTTTTATTGTTTTATCCCATGTATGTGTAGTACAGAGTAACCACGGAGGGCCATTCTGCACCGTGTAGAATTTATTTACACGCCCGTGTAGAACGGTCGCGTGCATGCCCTACTTTCGCGCTGACCACTTTTTCATGCCTGCGCACCTAGGATGTTGATTTATCGTCTGCTGCGGTATTTTGTCGTTGATTGCTGTTTCGACACAACACTATCACTTCTTTTAATGTGAAATGGTAGAGAATACTCTGGACTACACATACATGGCATAAAAATAAAACAACACTCTTGAAATAACCTGGCCGCAAATTCTGCATGGCACTCGCGTACCCGTGCAGTGGAAGGATACACTCGATGGCCCGCCGGCGGCGGGCTGCATCTCGTGTATCCTTCTGCTCCAAGCATACGCTCGTGCCATGCAGAATTAACGGCCAGGAACTCACTCTCGTGTAGTTTTATTGTTAAATTCGATAGTGTTCGGACCACGTAGGTTTGTTTACTGCTTCACATCTAGGTCACGCCAGTCGAATCCAAGATGACCACAACCAATAACTGTTGAATATTTCAGACAATAATGGTTCTAGAATCAGACCGAAAACGCTATTTAGACCAAAATTTCCAGGGCTCCATCATATATCGTGCGATAAATTGATTATTTGCAACGGATCCTATGTTTTACACAAACTAAAGAGCTCGAGGTTGTGCATTCAATAGTCCATGTGGCTCTTCGCGCCGGCGTGTTGATTATTTTGAACACTGGATGCACAACCTCCCCATCTTTAACTAATACATAACTTATATTCTCATTGTGTCGCAAAGAGGTGGCCTTTGCGGGTGGCAACCAATGATGATTTTATTGACCACAATAACTGAGCCACTTGTAGTTTGATGCTTTTTTTAAGTTGAGTAGCCCAGCAAGGCCTACCAAGTAACAGCTGTCATGATTGGTTGGTTCCAAAACCCTGGGTAATGCACCTTTTCGAAACCCTGGGATTCGTGATGTCACAAAACCCAGATTTTTTGCAATCTCACAAAACGCACGGTTTTGTTTTGTTATTTCAAAGTGTTACAAAACCTACGGCTTTCTGGCTAAACCGGGGATTTTACGAACAAAACCGTGCATTGTGTTCCAAAAATAATAGAACCGACGGTTTTGTGATCAAAACTCGGAGTTTTGCTCTTAAACTGTGGGTTTCGTGCTAAAAACCCAAAGTTTTGCTACAAAACCCACGGTTTCGAACCTAAATCAACGGTTTTGTTCATGTAACAAAACCTTGGGTTTTGCTAACGAAACCCAGGGTTTTGGGATAAAACTTATGGTTTTATTAGCACAACTAAGGGTTGTGCTACAAAACCCAGGGTTTTGAAAGCAAAACCCACGGTTTTATGAACAAAACTCAGGGTTTTGTGAATTATTGAACAGTACAACTTCCATAGACTTATATGAATTATCTAATGTGGATAATAAGAACAAAGCAAAGTGAAAATTTATATTTTATTGGGAATGAAGCTAGAAATCATTAGGTCCCTATGAAAATTAGGTGGGAAACAGCCATAATTTTACAGATACATGTACAGAATTGAGATAGAAGGTATAGGCATTGCAGCCCATGCCTTGCCTATGGCTTCCTTTGATTTACATTGAACCGGCGTATAGTGGGCATGTAACGATTTTTTCCTGTACTTGGGTTCATCGAGCAAATGTAACAAGGTGGTCTACAAGCAGGAAGAACATGTGGACCGCGTTTGTTTCGTTTTTGTTGTTTTAAGGACTTTAGCTACAAAGAAGTGACATTTTTCGCATAAAATCAGCTAGAAAGATGTGTAAAGTACTTGCTGATGCAAAAATAGATGTTGTATATATTTTTGGAGTGGTGTTATGGGCAGCTTTTATTCTTTAGTATGGGGGAGTTGAGTTTGGGTCACACAAAAAAACCCAAGTTCTCTTATTATGGCTTTCTTTTAAACAGTTATATATATGTCAAATGTTTCAAAATGCCGATATCTGAAACTTGTCCACTTTCATATAGCATCACATTTTTTATAAAATTTTATTTTTTATTACTTTTACCATGTGATTGATATCTGTATCTTGTCCAATAAACTGCAAATTATATCGGATGATCCTTACAAAGTGTGTCATATTATGGTCTTTTTTTCTTGTTATGGAAAAAATTGACATTCCTATTTCGATTTTAGAGGCAAAGTTGACAATATATGTACATACGCACCAACAGTACAAGCGACGGTCCCCTGATTACTCTTGCATATTCATGAAAAGATCTGTCTGTCTATTTATGGCCAACATCTGCCACTGACTATGAGT
Source organism: Hermodice carunculata (assembly GCA_964020975.1). NCBI lineage: Eukaryota > Metazoa > Annelida > Polychaeta > Eunicida > Amphinomidae > Hermodice > Hermodice carunculata. The sequence goes on along the minus strand of OZ026613.1, from coordinate 70,372,871 downwards.
ACTTCACACAAGTAAAACTGGCATACTTTTATTTAGTGTGGAACTTTAGTATAGGGCCTATTGTTGGATATACCTTGCCTCAAAAGCAGAACCATGCAATATTATATTTACTCCGCTGGGCTTTACCCTTTTGAACAAGGTCACTTTTTTAGCTTTAGAAAAGTGACTCAATGTCTAATTGGCTAATTATGGTTACTATGGTGACTTGCTTCAGTACACCAGACACCACAGGCTACTACTGACCAAGGTGATGCTTATGACTTTTGATTGGTGTCTCAGGCCAAGAGGAGGATGACAGTCTTCACTTGTTTCCCTAACTGAAAAGAAAAGCCTGTCAAAGGGATCAATTGCAAGTATAGTTGAGATAACAGCGAATTTGGTATGCTTTAGATACAAGACAAACCCGACAGTACCCTGAATATCGTTTGCCTGTCAGATAAAGCTGAAATGCACCAGAATTGCCAGTTTACCCGTTGTCGCAGTATTATTTACCTTCATGTATGTGCATATTTTATCGTGGACAGATTTCAATTCTGGCACTTGCAGCTGATCGTGTCGCTTTTGTAGTTTATAAAACGTTGTTTTTCCTGTCAGAATCATCATAATATAACAACTGCCTCTTCATTTTTGTGATAATTTCAATCATGCAAGTCATCTTATTTACGTAGCAACTCGGCATTCTTGTATGGTCGGTTCACCTATTTCTGGTTTTTCATCAGAGCTTCTCTAAATAACACTCGTGAGCAAAGTTTCGTCATAAATTTAAAACTACTAAATGGACGATCACAACACCCCTTTTTCGTGATTTGTAATATGTGAGGATATTTATAAACAAATTATCTATCTGAATTTTGGGGCTTTTTGTCTGTAATTGCAAAGTTTTGCTCGGCTCTGTCACAAATTTCTGAAAATTTCAACCAAACAAAATCATGCAGAAAGTGTTTTAAAATACATAAAAGGAAAGGTATACAACTTTTGAAAATATTTCAACTGCATTTTTCAAGGAATTTTAACTGTTACAGCATCTGAAAACGGGCCTATCCGAAAAAGAAGGTTGAAATGTGTTTTTGTTTATATTGCTATTTGTTTGGGGTAGCTAACGAACGGGCCAGCCGAGTAGTGAAATAAAGACAGGCCGATCATTTTCTGTGTTTCATTTTATGTCTTTATCCAATCTTTAAAATTATCACCTTTAATTTTGATTTCAGTGGTGCCAACCCTCCCGGATTACTCGAGAACTCCGTAAATAGTTTGCTGAAAATTCTTTTAAAAAATGTCGATTTTTGACATTTTTTTGCACCTCCCTGATTTTCATCAATTTTTCCTTCTACATTTCATAGTCAGTTATCAATATCCCAGAATTTTACTGTCCATCTCCTGGATTCTTGGTTTGGCTGTTGACTAACAGATTACAGCCAGATGGCAATGAGGTGAGCTCAGCTGACTGTCAAGTCAGCAGCTACAAAGAAGCAATAAATACTTAATCCCTCATGCCCCACCTACCCCCATCCAAAATGTTAAATGTGTTTTTCACAATGAACACGATACATCTTTGCAGAGAAGTTCAAAGCTTTTAAAGCTGGCTTCCACTATATTTATTTGGGGTTTTTTGCACATTAGCTCCTGCATTTGGTTTCTTCATTCATCTGGGGTAAGCCCACATTGATAACGGAACTCCTGCCCTCTTTCATGAATCCACTTGTTTGCCACTGTTGAAAAAAGAAAGGTAAGGTGTATTAGGTTTCTTTACTCTTGTGCGGACACATGTTCTGCCCAGTATATCCCCTTAACTGTATATGAAGGGAATTGCATAATTATGTCTGTGTGCCAACGCAGACATCTTTTTATCTTTTTCTTTCTTTCTTTCTTTCTTTCTTTCTTTCTTTCTTTCTTTCTTTCTTTCTTTCTTTCTTTCTTTCTTTCTTTCTTTCCCTCTCTCTCTCTCTGTTTCTTTACAGGCATATTTGTCTGACATTTCATTTGAAAAGTATCATACGCAGAAACTCCAAACTTGGCACAATTATACTTCCATAGATGAAGTCTCGCCTTTTAATAACGAGAGATCATGCTTTTCAAAATAATGCAAATGAGGGCAAATTAAAGTTTTAAATCTTCAGCATCTAATATACTATAGTAGATGTGGTTCCAAATGTATGGAAGTTCGATCATAGCAAGGTAAAGGTCATCTAAAATGTCAAGGTCATGTCGCGGTCAAAGGTCATGTTAAGGTCAAATGCCAATTTAAGGTCAAAATGTCATTTCAAAGGTCAAGGTGTACTTCCGGTAGATGTCATCTCAAGGTCAAAGGTCATTTCAAGGTCAAAGGCCACTTTAGATGGTGGCTTTCTTCTAGCCATAACTTGGTGAATTTTTATCCAATTTTATCATGTTGGGATTAAATTGTAGCTATTGTAACACTGCACATTTTAAAACTTATATGTGACCCTACAAAGGTCAACGTCATTTGAACCTTTGAAAGTTTCACCCAGCCATAACTCGGCCAATTTCAATCCAATTCTAACAATGTTGGACTTAAATTGTGAGTATTGTCACACTGTACATTTTTTTGCAATTTACCTGTGACCTCTAAAGGTCAAAGGTCAAGGTCATTTGGACTTTGAAATTTTCATCCAGCCATAAGCTTAAAGGAATGTGAAGTATCCAAAGGGAAAAAGTTGTAACATTTGATATTTACAACTTTTGAAGGCACACAGACAGATTTGCTTTGAAGCAAATCTTCTCTTTTAGTTCAATTTTGGTTTCCTGTTTTCATCACACTGCTCTGCAATCTTCAAAATCCATGCCTTTTTCTTTTTCTTTTTCTTTTCTCTGACATGACACTCACAACACTATATCCTACAACTACCATCTTTATATAAATTATTGGTCCCATAAGGTCAAATGAGACCTGAATTTTGACATAAATCCACCTTTCTTTATACATTTTTGGGGCAACCTGACAGTATGAATACACAAAGGAAAAGATGCTTTAAGCCTAAAGATCTGGGCTAAGGATGCAACAGTTTTTTTCCCTTTACAAGAATAAAGACTTCAGCCCAATGTTTCCATGAACCCCCAGATGGGGGTACATACCCTTTGAAAACCTGAAAATACCTTCTCAGAAGAATCTAAAGGTTCACAAGTCTCGTTTATTTACATGTAAAATTGGTGAAAAAATAGTCTTCACCTCTGATTTCCCTTTTTTGTGACCCCATGAAAAAAAACCTTTAGAAACAATGTGTCACCTAAACCATGGTACTTCTTTGTACTTAACTTTGACACAACATTTATAGATACAAGTGAAAATGAAGAAACTACAAGTAAACTAAACAGGGAAACGTTTTCCTTGGTATCCAGCTGTTGCAAGTGTACACCTCGATGGGGAATAAGCAAAACTTGTATCATTAATTGGTCGAAAATGTTATGTGACACAGGAAGCAGGTGCCGCCACCAAGCAGAACAGAGTGCCTGCCCTGCTGAACACTTACCCCATTTTGATCCAGAGAGAACTGGGCAGGCAGCATGAAGTGTGGCATAGTCTACTTTCCCACTCCTGTGCAGATTAAACCAAAATACTGCTCCTCCCTTGCTTGTGATAAAGAATATAAAACGAATTAAATGAATGGATGGTCTGTCGGAAAACAAGAGGGCTATGTGAACAGCCCGTCCTCATCTGACCTTCACATTGCAAGGTAGCTCCTGTCAACACAACAACCCGATCCATCTTTTAACATGCTTAACCTGGAACAAACAATATGCTGATCAAACTTCTCGGGCATTGATGGACATGTTACGGAAGCATTTGTATTACACAAATGAAAAAGATGTTCAGCACCCATTAGGAAGACACTTTGCGAAGGATGACCAAAATGGTCTCCATCTAAAATCCATTTTTTAGAACATATTCCTACACCTCCAAACCTGAAAAAAAAACAGAAGGATTAAGGCTGAGAAAAGAATATTTTTGGATCCATCGGTTACGCAAAATGGAGCCGTTCGGTCTGAACGTCATGGGAAAATAGGCATATTTGTGTTATATAATGCTTAACTTTTACAAGTTCCGTGCTTGTTTTTGCATGACTTACAGAATGCTAGTGACCGGAGAGACCCCCACTCCAGCATATAACAGCTGCCACTATGACATGGGGTGTTCAATTCATTTCAGTCCACCACCTTCATACACTTATTTTTTTAATTAAATAACTTGCACACACACAGGAACAAGGTCTGTACAACTCCAAGTTGCACAGACCACCTAAATCATTCCCAAGCTTTATTTTACCAACCATTGGGCATGGCCATATCATTAGACCTTCATATAATTTGGATTTACATGTGGGGGCCTACGCACATGATCCCATACTTGAGGCAGGTGTACCTTTGGCTGCAGGCGTAACTTGCACGTGTGGCACATCTTGTTATCTGGGATAGGTGGACCGTTTTCCCAGTAACGTGTGTCAACCCAACCTGGCGCATGACTCCTAGGATTAACACACGTTACCAACACGTCACACTGTACAACACAATACGTTACAACAACTGGCATATCTCCACAAGTACGGCCATGCAGCTGTAATATGTTTAGTTCCGGAAGAGCCCCATTCGGGCAAAGCCGGTCGAATTTTTCACTCTGCACGTCACCGAGCCTTGCTTCATTTTTTTTCATTGCTTCGAACTTCACATTCAACCCATAGCCTGTGAACCTCCATTGAGATCCCTTTTGACTTACATGGTAATCAACAGGAATGGGTGCATTAATCGGCAGGTACCCTAATTTTAAAAAATTACCAAAAAAATCTGACATCAAGAGTATTACCATCGAGTGAACACTTTTGTTTAACCCTCACACACACAACATTTTCATCAAATTTCAGAACGATCTGAATGTTGGTTGTAGAACAGAAGTTGAAGTTAACCAACGCACAAGTAAAACAGGAATAAAGAAAAAAATTGCAGTGCCACCTGTTGAACATATTAAGGTGTGGGGCTCCCAAATGGTGTCCCAATGCAACTCAAAAGCAATGGGCCCACAGTTTGCGAGGAGATCTGTTAAGATTTTGCCAGAAAATGAAGGAAAAAAGAAAACGTAAATTTTTATCAGAATCTACATTGACGTACAATGTACATAGCAATCATAGGAATACATACATTAACTGACAGGTACCAGAATTGAAAACTTTTTCAGGCATCAGGGATCCACAGTGTCACCATATGGTGAACAAATTTCTTTAACCCTTCCTTAAGCTACATTCCTCAAAGTTTCAGGACAATCTGAGTGATGGGTTTGGAGATTAGTCGAAATGTCAATTGTGTACAGAGAGACAAACGGATGCCACACCACCACACAACCTCAGAGCTTACTGCAAGTCATCTGAGGTGAACATGAATCACGAAGCACAAGTTCTGAGCAGTTCAACATGAGATTCATTATGATCCTGTGATCTACTGACTGAAAGTGCCAGTGCTTCTGCAAATGCGGACTGCTCTAGTACATGTATCGTATTATGGTGCTTATCAATAATCGACCAAAAATTTAATATAACTAATAAATATGCCAATATTAGTTTTCATCGCCAATCAAGGTCAAAATTAATAACACCAAAAACCTCCATAGGTACTTTTATAATAATGTTTAATAGTAACCATAGGCTTAGGATCCACCACTAGAAAATATCGGCCAGTATGTCGCATTTGCTGAGTCAGCAAACTGCTTGAATTCTACTAAACATCATGTATGCATGCCTTGTTAGACAATTGTTACGTTGTCAATTTGTTGATAGTCCACATAGGCTATATCTACCTGTATGTGCTTAATCAAAGTATTCCATCCCACAGAATATTATTTCTTTCAGGTAAAAAAGCTTGATTTGACATGCACATACGTAAGAAAAATCATATTTTTTGGACTATTAACCTACTAAATTCAACTTTTCTGCCAAAGTCTTATGAAAGTAGGATAATTCTACTAGGTATGGACACTGAGATCACTAACCTGACACTCAACACTTGCAATAATTATGAATAAAAGCTTGATTACCTTTTCAGGCACAACTCTGACACCTATTTTTGGAAAGACAGTGGCCCCACCTGCTTGTAGATTTGATAACTACAACAAAAAATATCAAATACAAGACGTTTCATTCAACATCATTTGCAGAATGACATATTCCCTATTCTGTGCGCAGGTTCGTCACTATTATTTGAAAGAGTACCCATACAAAAATGAAATGGTTGCGGCAATACTGCCCCACGCTTGCCGCAACGCTGCAACAACACAAATCGTATTGCCAGAACATATCTCAGCATGCTGCATAATTTCTTATTCTCAGTAAAAATATAGCGGCAGTATTGATGCAATACTGCAACAAGTGACGACACTTATCACAGCTTGCCACAATATATCGCAGTACTGCCGTAATATTACAAGAAGCAGCGACAATTGTCGCTGCTAGCCGCGATGTATATCACAGAATGCTGCACCATATCGCAACTAGCTGCAATATATCGCCGCATGCTACAGCTATCCCAGAAGGCCATAGCTCCAATCACTTCCAGCAAGATAGGCACAATGCATGGTGTATTGTGTGAAGCACATGTCTACAGAGAATATCAGTTTTTCCTGCTGATGGTGGTCTCAAAATTTGCAATAATGTGGAAAACATAGCTGGGGTATTTGAGATTCACATTTGTGATATTAAATCTGTACATTTATAGATGCAACTGCTGCAATAATGTTGACCCTAAATTGAATATCCCCAAAGACTGTATACCTATAAGCATATATACATGTATGTCAAGAGTACTGCCGTTTAAAATTGTATCAACTTTGAAATATTACTTTTTTTCTCATTGATCAGCATAAAGTTATAATGTACACATTTATAAATGCATGTCAGTATGACCTCTAACTGCATGTACTGCTCAAATAGCAGTCAAAATTTGTGCGCAAATTGAAATCTGAACCAACTGCCAAATTGTAAAATTCAAACTATTTTGTCAACATGTTACGGCAATACTGCCGCAATACAGAGGCTAGGTAATATTATGCTAGGTCTGATATCATTGCCACCTCTACTATTCATGTTCATCAATTAAATATTCAGCAATACCACAGAAATACTTAATATCGCAGCTACCGCAATTATCGCTGCAGGATTATTGCGGCAACAGTGCTGCTAACAGCAGCATTGCAGCAAATGTTATTTGCATGATAAAATTTGTATACCTGCAATGATGCCGCAATACAGTGCACGAATTGGTATTTCCTGCAATATTGCGGCAAGGTCAGTTGGCAGTTGACAGTTGCTTTATTCGGTCTAAATATATATTGTGTACATAGTATAGTCTTCAGATGTTTAAGCCGGGAGACTCTGCATTAAGACTCCAGTGAGTCCCTTTCGTGCAGGCCACCCTCAAATAATTGGTCCTTTCTCCAATTCACCTTTGTGGCAATGTTGCCGCAATATTGCTGAAAAATATCACGGCAAGTCAATGTTCTTCCAAAATTGCGGCAATATTGCAGCAATGATGCTGGTAGCTGCGTTTTTTTCCTCTAGTGAAGCAGCATTGCAGTTAGCCAGAATATTGTGGCAGAACTCGTTTGCTTTGTAAAAATTCTGGTGTAGCAACAGTACAGCAAAACATTGCCGCTCTGTTGCTACAATATATTGGAGCAAGCCCATATTTTTGCTATGGGTAAATGTTCAAGTCTTGGCAAATTATAGTAACCATTACAAACTCGAACAGGGTGATTTTCCAACAGAAAATCAAATGTGTCCCCGTGCACCCTTACAGTTGTCACTCTTACAAATCTTCTCGTACTTATAATGGCAGTGATCCACAAATAAAGATGTGACCCCTAATTGAGCCCTTATAGCTGTTTATAATCTACTTCAATATGAAAGCCCTAGCTTCCGAACTTCTAAAAGTATTTCTCCATAGCATCATTGAGTTGACGAATTCACTAATTATTAAAAGAGGAACAACAGTGCAACATCTTCAGTGTAGTTTTCAACACAAAAATACTGCAATCTCTCTGTGCTCCATAGCCTTTACATCAGTCTAAGTCTAAGCCTAGAGAATGATTAACATAATATCATGTTCCATTCATAATTTAGAAAGTCCAAGGCTTCAACACCCAAATAAATTTATAAAAGAGGTCATCAGCAGTATACCATCAAGCAGGTTTCACAGCCTTTAATTCTGGTACATGCATTTAGCTCCTTGACTATAACTTGTATATGGTAAAGACAACCCAATTGAATGTAAAGAATGCATGAACGTGAAACATCACCAGATACATATAGACATACTGTAAAACAAGTTCTTGCTTATAATGGCAATGTGGCTTAATGTGGCTCTGTGACCTTGGGAATGGGGCAAGGTCTCCCATCTTTAAACTTGACTAAGCCAATTATGGAGAACTATCATCCTGTGTAACATAAAAACGCAATCTCAAAAACGTCGACGTCTTAATGTATGCCGACATCAAATTCAGAAATATGGTTCTGTAACCTTGGGAATGGGGTCAATGTTACCTATATTTGCACATGATTAAGGCCTTGTAGAGGACTATGATCCTGAGCAACATGACAGCCCTGGCCCCAAAGCTTCTGGAGTTATTTTGTTTGAGTCGTGTGTTGAAGAATTTTACTATTGTGGCTTTGTGACCTTGGAAATGGGGTCACTTCTAACCTCATTAAGCCCTTCTAGAGAACTATCGTTCTGTGCAATATAAAAGCACTACCTCGAAAATATCTCAAGTTAACATACAGAAATCAAATTCATTATTGTGGCAGTGACCTTTGAAATAGAGTCAATGTATCCCATCTTCAAGCCCGAGTGAGCCCTTACAGAGGATTATATTCCTGTGCAATATGAAATCCTTAGCTCCCAAACTACTGAAGTTAGAGATTTGCGTCAGTGCGTTGAAGTAAAAAAAGCAGGAGAAATGGACTTAAACACAGTGTGTCCCCCCCTCCCCGCCCACATGGGTTCATGGGAAGACATAATTTCAAGACAGTTGTAGTTTGATCCCAGTGACTATCTGAGCTGTTCAGTGATACTGCTACTATTAATTAGGATTTCATCTCTCGTGTTACATAAGTCAAACACAGCAGTCCTGTCTTCAATAAATTCTTGTAACTATCTTAAAATGCTATGTTGTACAAAAACCTTTAGATTTATTATTTTGTTGATAAATGTAACGTACTGGTGACAGCCGTTCGAAATGCTGCCCCTTTTTCACACAAAATTACACTTTTCTTTTTACATTGCAACTGCTTTTGTATGGTCTGTGCATTGAAAGCATATACTATATATGTAAACATTTATCATGAATTCTTAAGATAACAAGTAGCAGACATTTCGATTCCACTGATTTTGTGGGTTTTCCTGTTTTGTTTGTTTATTTGTTTGTTTGTTTGCTTGTTTCTTGTTTTGTTTTGTTTTTTGTTTTCCTGTTTTGTTTGTTTATTTGTGTGTTTGTTTGCTTGTTTCTTGTTTTGTTTTGTTTTTTTTGTTTGTTTTTTGTTTTTTTGTTTTTGTTTGTTTCTCTTGTTGTTTGTTCTTTTCTGAAACATTATGGATGCAACAGATTTATGTAAGGTAAAAAGTTATGTTACAAATTCGCACAACATGTTAGGCAACCTGTAATGTGCTGTAGCATATACTGGTACCATATCAAAATTAAACAACCACCTGAAGGAATAAAGTATGATCTGGTGACCATCGGCTGAAAATGTATTAACAGAATTGAACCTGTTCAAGGAATTACCCATTGTCTTGTTTGAATAACTGAACTACAACATCTGTGCCTTTGTACCACACATCAAAAGCTGTTGAAAAGAAAGCCTCACCATGTTAGTTACATTTAAACTCACATAAAATATCAATGTTGCAATCCTTTTTCCACTCTCTTGTGTAAATGATGGTTTTTCTCGTTTCTGATAGACATTAGATTTATAGCTTACTGATTGCTATGTACAACAAACTTACATAGGCTATGAATGTTGCAATCCTGTTGCCCATTTCCTCCCAAGGATCTGTCTGATCTGTTTCCTGAAACAAAAAGAAAAATGCAGCCTTTTCAGTTAAGTGCCAGGCAGCCTGAACCCGATGTACAAATAACCACAAAGAGGACAATTACATGTGCACTTGAATCCCTTTCCCATAATACTGCATATGTAGGAAATGTACTTATTTTAATGTATACGAATTTTTATGCCCCCACCAGCGGGCATATAGATTTGCCCTTGTCCGTCCGACATTAAAATTGTCACATGTGTGTCGCGCATATCTCCAAAAGCATTTGAGGTACAACCATGAAACTTTGTGGAAACATCTATCAATATATGAAGGCGTGCACCTGGGTTTTGTTTGTCTTTTGGGTTGATTATACAGTCTTAATGCATCATTCAGTTACTTAGGGAAAACGTTGATTGGACGTTAGACTTGTCACATTTGTGTCGCATATATCTCAAAAGTTATTTCTGCTTCAACCATACAACTTTGTGGAAACATCTATCAACATATGAAGGTGTGCACCTGGCTTTATGTTTCTCTCCTGGATTAATTATCTTGTGAAAATTAATCATAAATTAACTTGGGGAAAATGTTGATTCCACATTAGACTTGTCACATTTGTGTGGCATATATCTCAAAAAGTATTTGCGGTTAAACCGTGAAACTTTGTGGAAGCACCTACCAATATAAGAAAGTGTGCACCTGGGGTTTTGTTTCTCCCTTTGATTAATTATGTTGTGTTAATTAATCCTGAATTAACTTTGGAAAAATGTTGATTCGACGTTAGACATTTATCGCATTTATGTTGCATGTATCTCAAAAAGTATTTGATGTTCAACCATGAAACTTTGATTCGAGGTTAGACCTGTCACATTTGTGTCCCATGTATCGCAAAAAGTATTTGAGGTCTAACACCAGTTACATGCCACATTCTTTCCAATGCTGATGGCGGCAATGGCGGGTGGGGGCATCCGTGTCCTCTGGACAATTTTCTGGTTAGTTTTTATGTTTCAGTCATTTAACTGAAGTTTTCATTTTATTATTTTAGATATACTTCTTATTTCATCTATGTTAAAATACCATTCCATTGTGTTTTCATGTTAACAGGCTTGTGTCATCATTAAAATAACAAACAATTAGAATAATATTAACCTGAAATGGATTTACAGGACTTGAAGCTCAGGTATGGACAAGGATGCAAATCAATGCTAGCGTTCTCAGGGCATCCTCCGTTTTATTTTGTTCTTTTGTTTTTGTCTGGTCTAACTTTACTCATGATGATGTTTCCCCATATTCAGAAATGAGTCAGAAATGCAGGTTCCGGAACAAGAGAACAAGGTAAAAACTCATCTGTTTGTGAGCCCACACCAGGTTTCACCATGAAGGGGCAAAAATTGATTTTGCTGTCAGCCAAACATTTCACAAAGCTTAACAAGACTGGAAAAAGCATTGAGTGAAAAAAAGCACTGATGTATATGATGTATGACTGCCTCAGATATTAAGGGTAAAGCAGAATGATCACATGGCAATGTAGTAAAATACTAGATAATTCACCCTTTCCCACTCAAACTGCTCTCGCCCCTCTCCGAAAAAAGGCCCAGATGTAGACTGTTGCCTGCTTTAATGTTTTTATATTAATTTCATGTTAAGAGAATGCAATGTCTGCTGAGAATCGTAAACATGACCTATTAGGATGGCATGCCCTAGGTTAGTAACTTTGCATGGTGCAGGTTGAACACATTGTGCCATACCCATGCTAAGGAAAGCTCTTGACTCAAATCTAATTCCTTACCAGGAAAGGGTCAAAGCAACCATTTCATCACAAACGATATACTGATTTTAATAATATTTGGCATAACTATAGCTCAAGATTACATGCATTGTTGATCAAATTTGCAAGCCGTTAGTGATTCCTTCTATTTGTATTGATATGGATAGTCATTCTGTTTTGAAAATAAATCTCAAGACATCACAACCCCTGGAACATTATGGAATACAGTGAAACAGTCTTCAAACACCACTCCGAAGAAGGATAAAATTTGTAGGCTGTCAAGACAGATAGTTTCTGAAGACTGGCATGACTGTTTTATGATATTGACTATACAGCACTGTTTTATGATATTGAATGTACACTTTATTGTGATAGTAACTATGCAACATGTTTGATAAATACATAAAACAATCAGTATTAATTCGTAAGAGAAGATTTCTAAACATCAAGAATTTGAGTTGTTGATATGAAGAATTCATTTTTAGATATCAAGATATCCACTTACTGATATCAATAAATGAATTCTTGATATCAATAATTTGATTTATTGATATCAATAAACACAAAATAGTAGTCCACGTCGAATGCTCCCTTGTTTTTTGGACCTGAGTTTTGTAACGCTATTTTGTGTTTTCTCTGCTGTCCACGTTTATGCTTGTTTCGATATGTTTATTTGTACTTTTATTTTCTCATCCCTGGGTTTCGATAAAATATTATTATGTACGTGGGCATTGTTGATTAAGGTGCCAGTGTTTTTCCCCGCCTGTCCTTGGTGTGAAGGACCACTGGGGTAATCCATCGCGGCACGGCCTTTGAAGTCTGAAGGGGCATCGTCTGACGATTCCCGCTCCTGTTGAACATTTAAAGTCTCCCTTCATTAGAACGCAAAACAAGCAAGATAGCTATAAAGTAAACCACTAAGGGTATGGTATATTTGCATGTTTGCCTCTTTTCCGTGCCCACAAACATACTTTTGGCATGCCGCCTTGTTTTGCATTCCCGCTTCATACCACTCTCCTTTTGCCATGGGCCGTTGCAACCTGCAGCCACGTGACAGGTTGTTAAGTATGATTGACAGGTGGCATTGTTCTGTTTGGCGGCTGAAAACCAAAAGAATGACACATGGACGTTCGGATGTCCACATGCCTGTGTGGTTTTTGGCGTTTTTCTCATATTTTTACTTAAGTTCAAAGCTTGAAATTTTGACAACTAATAGAAAGGACATTCATCTTGTAAAAACTGTTAAAATCTCAAAATCGGCCATGCAAAGGCTTTTGGTGTCTGAACTGTCCTTAAGAAGAAGCATACAGTAATTTGTGGAAAGGTTAGGCTTTCTTGAATTCTAAATATCAAAATAAATCAAATTCTTGATATTAAGAATTCAAGTACATATACTGATATCAAAAACAACATTTCTGGATTTCTCATGGGCGCCCTTTTCACTATTTATTCTTGATTTATTAGTCTCAGTAATCCATTTGTTGATATCTATGATTACTTATTGATATCATGAATTCATATATATATATTTATATATAACAAGATTGCGAATTATTGATATCAATAAATCAATTTCTTGACTTTAAGAAATCGTTTTTCTGTATTGATATGAATCATTGCTTTCTTTATATATATATATATATAATATCTATAAAATACTTGTTGGCATCAAAAATTTGAAATTTTGATATCAAGAAATAGCAAGATATTTAGAATTTTACAATTCGAATTATTAGGATCAATAAATCATTCATTGATATAAAAAAAAATTTATTGTTATCAAGAAATTATTTATTGATATCAATAAATCTACTTGATATCGAGATTTTGATTATTGCAATCAAGAATTCAAAAAACCTTTTAACAAATTATTGTATGCTCCTCTTTGATGCTCTGCTAGTTATATGTTTATTAGATATCACTGATTTATAACTGCCGACTTGTGAAAGGCTCCTTTATATATTTTTATTCTAATTCTACCATTAAGTTTCTTCTTGGGGGGGGGTTATTTATTTATTTCAATTGGTTACAACTGAGTGTTTTTGTGTCATAATATCAAGTGAATCCTTTTACCGTGGGCCAAAAGGGCTATAATTAAATAATCACTCTCTGTTTGACGGTGATTAGGATGATATCCTGAAATTTATTCAGAAATCATTTTTGTCAAGCAAAAGGTGTTGCAACATAGAGAATGTAGACAATACTGTGGTTCTTGCCGATATCAGACAGTCTAAATCTCAATGTGCAACACGTTGCATTGCTACTCAAATTCTACTCAGACGAAACCTTGTGCAGTACCTTTGAAAGGATCTGGCAAGGTGGAAAGACATATGCCCACAGGCTGATCCAGTCCATGGCTAGAGCATCCACCATAAGGGCCTGGGGGTCCAGGACAGGTGAGACCTAAACTAGCAGTTTTGCATCCTCATGAGTTGTGAACACGTCCACACGTGGAGTTGCCCACATGGCCTGAATAACCCTGAGGTGGTTTGACCACTCCATCCCTACCAGCTGACCCCTTCTCAACAGTTGGTCAGCCAGGACATTTTCATGTCTGGGAGCATCACTTGAGTACATGCAGATGTTGTGTTAGGAGTACCATCTGGTGATGTCCCTGGTTAACTCCATCAGCTTCTTGGACCAAGTCCCACCCTGCCTGTTGAGGAAGGCTACCATGGTCCTATTGTCACACATAATGAGGACACATTTGTGCTCCAACAGATCCCAGAAGTGGAGGAGCACCAAGCATATCGCCTCCAGTTCCAACCAGTTTATGTGGTTAACCTTTGAAGGACACCAGCTACTGGCCCGACACTGTCCTGCTCTCCATGTGAACTCTCCACCTGGATTGAAAACAGTCCATGTAAATGGTGAGCTGGGTCTGAAAAGTTTCCAGCATTTGTCCCCTTATGACGTTCTCCATCAAAGACCACCACAGAGGGTATGTGTGATCCTTGTTGAAAATCAGCATCGGGGCCTGATAGCCCTGGTCTTTGGTCCATCTACCACGCAGAGAGTGCTCCAATGGGTGATAGTGAAGATGACATAGTGGAACCTGGAAGTCCATTGAGGACAGGGAGGCCAACAGGGCAAGTGATTTTTGCACTGAGCGCACCTTGACAGTCAGAAAACCTCTGAGCAAGGACAGAAGTCCCACCGACCTGTCTTCTGAAGGGTGACAGATACAGGCAACCAGGACAAACTGGATGCTGAGAAAGACGAAAGTCTGCTCCGGCCAACGAATATACTTTGGTAGGTTGACTATCAGGTCTGTGTGTGATGCTGCAAATCCAGGCGCAAAAGCATTTAGATAAACCAATTGTCCAGAAACACATGAATGCGAATGGCTGTGCGGTGAAGGTAAGCAGCAACTGTCTGCAGGAACCTGGTAACCACCAGCAGTGCCTGGGCAAGGCCGAACCAAAGAACCTTGAACTGGTAAACCTGGCCTGCAGATGCAAACCCCAGATACTTTTGTGAAGTATCTGCAATTGCAGATGAAAGAACACGTCCTTGAGATCATCATCCACTCCATGGATCATAAAGCTGCCACCAACTGTGGACTCTCCATCTGAAAAGATGGAAATTCAAGGAAGGTATTCAGCATCGACACGTCTTTGACTGGGAGCCATCCTCCATACCTCTTGGGGACCAGAAGAGTAAGGTGTAAAAGCCAGCAGTACTGTGATCCTTGACCGGCTTTTTGGCACACTTTCTCTGAAGTGTCTGAACTGCCTCTGGGAATGCCGATGCCTTGGGTTCCATGGCAGGCAGTTCAAACCACTGGGATTCTTGACTTAACAAAGGCCTGTCTTTGGTGAGAGGCAGCATGTAGCCATGTCTCAGGATATTGAGGATGAATGAATTGTCAGTGGTAGACTCCCGATGCACACAATATGCAGTGAGGCAGTCCCAGACGGGGCGCAATGATGAGTCTAATTGTGTGGTGGTTCGCAAGGCTGAGATGGTGTGATCCTGTGTACAAGAGTAAAGAACACCAAGCCTTTCCTGCCTCCTTTTCTTTACCAGAAGGCTTGCCTTTCCCTGAGCATTGTCCATTTTTTTCCAGGGCGTCGTGTCCCAAAGGGAGCATGAGCAGAGGGGTGAGTAGATACAGTCTAGGAAGTACCCTGCTTCAGTCCAGTGGCAGTGGATCCAATGGGAATATCGGCTTAGGCACAGAGTATTGCTTCCCGTGGACTTCTGGCTTGGGGGGTGGGTGGGTGCTGCACCCACCTCAGTTGCCGGTGTGCCGCAAACTTTGGCCATGAGCTGGTCACATAACTCAGCTACAAGGAGCAAAGAAGGTATGGGAGCGTGTTGCTGCGTGTCCTCTAGAGACAAGTTCCAGCAGGACAGCACAACAGCTCAATGGCATGCCTCTTCTCCTGTGGTGGGACCACAGCTTGGTCACCAACCAGCTCTGAATATCAACTTTAGCATGGTCAAAGCCCTTCTAGAGAACAGGTATCATATCCATGGGAATGGGAACCAAGCCCTAGACAGAATCTGTGGTCACTGGCTCTCTGTGCCTCTCAGAGCATGAATGGCATAATTGATGAGCCCTCCACTAGGGTCAAGATCTACTAACAGATGAATCCAAAAAGTAAAAAGCTCATCATCGACCTTGGTGTCCAGGTATGAGGACTCTGGACTCCTGTGTGGGCGGTAATGCCCAA
Source organism: Hermodice carunculata (assembly GCA_964020975.1). Classification (NCBI taxonomy): domain Eukaryota; kingdom Metazoa; phylum Annelida; class Polychaeta; order Eunicida; family Amphinomidae; genus Hermodice; species Hermodice carunculata. Next base: position 70,356,398 of record OZ026613.1, on the reverse strand, counting down.
CTCGTACCTGGGACCTTGGCCACCACCAACTAAGAAGTCTGCATGCAGGATGGTTGGGAGGGAGTTCAGTGAACTACCAAGCCTCACTGCCAAGTGAGGGCTGGATCAAGGCAGAAGCAGCAAGCTGCTCCATTGACATAGGCTTCTCAGACTCAGCTGCAGTAATGGCAAATGCAGGAAAAAACAGGGTCTCAGACAACACTGCTCTTCCTCAGAGACCTCAAACTCTGCTTGCCACTCAAGAGAGAGAGGCAGGGTACTCAGCTCAAATGCGGGGACCATGGGATTGCCAAGTGCTCACTCTGGGACAAAGCCACCTAAGGTGCAGAGGGGACCGAGTCACTGCTGGTGGAAGAATGGAAGGTGTCACCTGGACCACCGTAGGTGCTGAGACTGCTGGGGCCAAAGACCCACAGATGGCAAAAGGTGCCCCTACTGATCCACGTGTCTTCCTTCTATCACACCTTTGTCTTGGCCTACAAACCGAGCTGTTGCACATGAGAGTTCAGGAAGTTTGCCTTGAAACCTGGGGTTGCTGGGCACTCTGGATTATCCAAGTGATCAGACCTGAGCGCTTGGACTGGCTGAGGAGCAACTGGCTTTCCATACTTCTTGGAGTTATGGTCTGAGCGCTTTGACTGAGCGAAGTCCCTGAATACCCGGACGGGAACCTGAGGGTTTCCATTCTGGATGCACCAGTCTGTGTGGCTGATGGTCTTAGCACTCAGACCCAGAGGACCATGAACTTGCCAGCTGCAGCCCATGCTTGGCTGATTTTTTTTTAAGGCGGATTCTGAACAATTGAGTTTCTCAGCCTGCATCTACATGTTCTGCGACATATACTCCAAATCAAGGGAAAGCTTTGGGTAAGTGCCAAAAGCAGCAGTGGTAGCCTTTTGGGGTACAGACAGGCACTGGTGGTCCCCATGAGGTGATATCTTGCTTCCCGACTTTCAACTCCAACATCTCTTCACCTTACTCTCCCAAGGGGTTTCTGGTGTCGAAGCATCAGCCACATGAGACTGCTGATGAACTGTGTGGGTACATTTATGCTTTTTCTCATGGGGATTCAATGGAAAAGACTCAACAGAGTCAGTCATTTTGGCTCTGCTTATGGCAGCCACGGCCCTATGCCTCGCAAGGTCAGACTTTCTCTGTGCCAGCTCGAAGAGCAGCTATTTGTCCTCTCCACAATCCGAACAGTATTTGCAAGTTTGCTTGCAAGAGCAAACTTGACCCAACTGCAGGCGACAACCATAGCAGTATGGATGGTCAATCCAAACTGCCATTTCTTGGTTCCGTGAGTCAAATTTCTGTCTGCAATCCAACAAGGATGTAAACAGAGTGGTTACAGGGTCAACACTCAAAGCCTGACTCCAAAAGGAGGCAATAGCCTCGTGTGCACTGCTTTCCCTCTCTCCTATCTGTTTGTCGAGATGCCATCCTGAAAATCTAGGTTTCAAGCCAATCGACCTGTTTTACCCCGAACTATTTCAAAGGTATCCAAACACAGAAATCAGCTTTCTAGGTCTCAAAAGATTCCCAGATCGCTGAGAAAAGCACTATAACAGTGCAAAAGGATGCCAAGAATACTAGCTTGGGAAATGCCGTACAATACAAATGAGGGGTTTCAATATTCGCCATTGATACTGACTAGCTGTTTTCTTTTTCATAGGTAAGACTTAAACCATTCTATTGGATCTACGCCCATGGAACTTAGGTTTTTGCTTAGGATATCATAGTTAACCATGTCGAATGCCTTCTGTAGGTCAAGAAGTACCATGCCAACGTCGTTGCCATGTGATATTTTACAATTTATGTAATCAATAATACAGGTTAAACACAGTGTGGGTTGAGTAATTACCTCTAAAACCTGACTTGAAATCACAAAGGACACTATTGATGGTCATATATTCCTGAACTTGGGTATAGATTGCTATACTTCAATGACTTTTATAAGGCTACAGATAAAATACTGACAGGTCTATAGTTACCTGCATAATAGATTTTCTTCTTTTCTTTTTTTTTTTTTTTTTTTTTTTCTTTTTTTTTTGTGCAGTGGGCAAACTCTGGCAAATTTAAATTCATCAGGGACAATATTTAATGGACAAATTGGCTATGTTTCTTTTTGCTGCTTTTAGAATATCTTACCCATCTTTCAAAATTCTTAGTGGCATCTTGTCAAAACCAGTACTCTTGCATGTATGCAGGCTAGATAATTCTTTTAGGACAAAGTGTTTAGTCAATTCAAGGAGTTTAAAAGAGTTTGCTTTTACTCCCTTCTGGCTGTAATACTGCTTGAATGGTGAAAAATTTGTCCATTATTTTTCAGCGAGAGTTGGCAGCAGTGAGGTACTTATTCTAGTTATTCTTGATATCAATTAATCGAATTTTTATGTCAAGAATTCATTTATTGATATCATTAAAGAGAAATGAAGTTTCATATCAAGCAATTGATTTATTGATATCAATAGATAAATTCTTTATATCAATAAACGAGTTATTGATATCAATAAATCAGGATTATATCATTTAGACTCTCTGATAACAATAGTATTGCAAACCTCTATGTTGTAACACCTTTTTGCCCGACCAAATTGATTTCTGAAAAAAAATTCAGGATATCGTCCTTGTCACCACTGGACAGAAGGTGATCATTTTTAGCCGTTTTGGCCATTGTAAGTGAATTCAATCTAAGTTATGACAGAAAAAATGAACAATAATTTGTTACCAATTTAAATAAATGCACAAAGAAAATGAAACTAACAGTAGTATAAGAATGAAATTAATTAAAGGAGCTTTTCACTCGTCGGCAGTTATATATCAGTGGTGTCCAATAAGCGTATCACTATAAGAACTTTAAGAGGGAGCATACATTAATTTGTTGAAAGGTTAAACGTTCTTGAATTCTTGATTACAATAAATCGAATGCTTGATACCAAGAACTCAAGTTAATTTATTGATATCAATGATTCGATTTCTGGTATCAAAACCCCCCCACAGGATAAATAGCAAAACTACGTATCACAATTATTTTTAGATAGCCTTATGTAATTCTAAATGTCAAGAATTACCTTTTTGGATATCCATAAAAATGATCAAACGTTAAAATAGCATGCCACAGATATATCAATTTCTGCCCGCTGTCCATCTTTTAACATGAGGACACTGACCAACACAGTCCTTTAGTATGGTTTATAAAATACAAGGCTGCAACATGTCAATCTACGTTACCATGGTCCCACATGCTAACTCGCATTTACCTGTCTAAAGTCATAGTGAGGCTCATATTGACCACCAATCCCATAGTTTAATACCTGCAAAAATAAGTAAATTCAAAATAACCTATACTTCAATATCCAGAGATCTGACATTTTCTAAATATCTGCATGTTAAAGATTACATATGCTTCACCTGCCCATTACCCAGTATATAAGTTATTAAGCACTGGGTATGGATAAAACTGGGTTCGACATGTGCTGATGGCACTGAAAGTACCGTGTGGTAAAAACAGCACTTAATTTCACCATTTTCACTTTTCTACGAGAAATGCCCAATGACATTATTTCTGCAGCAAATGCAGCCAATGAAACCAAGTTTTGAATGCACGGTATAGACTTGACCCTGGTCTCCAAAATAGAATGATGTATGCTAAACGACAGAAGACATCACACAAGTGCCAGGATTTAATGCTTTACTATGCCAACCAGTTCTGGAAACAAACGTACAAATTTTCACTCATGCAACACAAGTGATGCAAAAATTAATTTGTCGGCAAAATTGCTGGGTCACAGTGATAATACCCACAGTGTACTTTTGCAAAATGTAACCATTAACTTTATTCTTAATTTATTGTTTCCAGGTCCCTACTTTTGCAAGAGCAGCACATACTTTGCCTTGTTTGATGCTGGAATCTGCTGCAAACAGGTACTTGCTTCGCTAGTTGAGTGATATGGTGATACAGATTTCCCAGTCAACATGAATGTTACTTGTTGTGTCACAAAATAGTTGTCAATGCAGCCCTACCTGCAGTAGTTCTGCCATCTCCACATCCAAGTTTGTCAGGGCCTGTATCTTATTTTTTACGCTGGCCAGTAAGGGATGCCAGCGTTCCCACAACCAGGCACTGTCAATGTAACACCACATTACACTAACTGTCACAAAGTAACATTCACTTGCTAGGATTGCAAGGAGGCACTGTTAATGTAACACAAAATAAGTTTTCCTGTCAAAAAGTAACATTCTCTTGCCAGCAGCAGGCACTGTCAGTGCAAAACGACATAAATTTGCTGTCAATACTAACATTCTGTCTATAGCAGTACAACCAGCAGCAAGCATGTTTAAGCTTCTTAAAATGTCCTCCAAGTTCAAAAGTGAAGCATGCAGTTAACAGCAAAAGTCAAGCACACAGCACTTAAGGGCATAGACCTTAATAATGAACCCACTGCATGTCGTAATGAGCAGTCTCAATCCTGCATCCATGTCACTAGACTGTGTTGAAAGTATTTCTGGACAAGGGACAGCCCTTGATCTCTCCTACAGTGGGTTTTATAAGGGAAGGAAGCGGTATAGTAAAGAATTTGTCAGAAGCGACCCACCCCAGTGTACAGCATGGCTCATCAAAGGCATTTGTCCCAGGAACAGAAATAGAAGATTGTGTGTGTGTGTGTCTCTCTCTCTCTCTCTCTCTCTCTCTCTCTCTCTCTCTCTCTC
>OZ026613.1:70163669-70351485 GCA_964020975.1 Hermodice carunculata | reverse complement strand
GAAGATTTGTGTGTAGTGAGGTGTCTCTCTCTCTCTCTCCTCCTCTCTCTCTCTCTCTCTCTCTCTCTCTCTCTCTCTCTCTCTCTCATCCTCTCTCGCTCTCTCTCTCTCTCTCTCTCTCTCTCTCTCTCTACTTCTCTCTCTCTCTCTCTCTCTCTCTCTCTCTCTCTCTCTCTCTCTCTTTCTCTCTCTCTCTCTCTCTCTCTCTCTCTCTCCTCTATATATATATATATATATATATATATATATATATATATATATATATATATATATATATATATATATATATATATATATATATATGTCTATATTTTTCTGTGTCTTAATTTTTTCTTTACTTTTTATTTTTCTCAAACTTCTCCCCCCATTTTTCTTTGATTGAACTTGAGTGGAGGGGCATGGGTTTTAATTTCCATGCTTGCGTACTCGGGCATTTTTTCGTTACCAACGTACTGGGACCTCCCACCACTTTAAACAACATGTATAAACAACAGTCTGTAAAGGATATTAGTTTATGGTTAAAATCATACAGGCTTATATAAATTACCACTGGGCAAATCTTGTTTGTGGAAATAATGCTGAACGCAACTTGTTGAAAATTGTGAACATTTGATGCGACACATGAAATTTTTGTATTTAAAAAAGTCTGTAAGTTGTAACACTAAAGGCCTTACGTTATACGATCCTATATTGGTCATTTTCATTATTCCAATTCTTTGTAACTAATTGCAACGTGAACAACATTGTGTGAAAGTATGAATATGAAACACTATGTGTCTTGGGCTACCCTTTCTTGAAAGTGAGAACCTGTCTGGAGTTTCCTTTTGTATTGATAAAGTGGGAGAGTAAAATGGAGACAAGAAACTTTTGGTATATAGAGTATAAGCAGCCTTATGACATTTTCATTGTTAGCTCAGCTGAATGGTCAGGCAGCTGGGGTTATGTATTGGTGAGGCATCTGTCGTCCATCAGTCAGCATCCACAATTCCCATTTTCAACTTTTACTCCAAAACCACGGGCCCAATTCACCTCCAAAAACTTAACGGGAATGTACCTTGGGTGGGTTTCTAACATGTTTTTACAAATGGTTAAGATATTTGGATCTTTTATGATTTTTTTGTTTACTGTTATTTGGCTAATCTTAAAAACATCTGCTTCTCTAAAATTGCTTGGCCAATTGCTTTGAAATTGCTCAGGGGGATCTCTGAGGATCCTTAATTTTTTCTGTTATCTGTCAAATTATCTCTTAACTTTTCTTTTTTTGTTGTTGTTATTGTTGTTGTTGTTGTTGTTGTTGCTAATTTTGACTTCTGCTCCAAAATGGTTACTCAGATTATGCTGAAACGTGGTGGACATGAACCTTGAAGAAGAACAAAACAAAGCTGTCCACAAGGTGGCATTGCTGTAAGTCCCTGATTTTTCATGAATTTTTCAATTCGGGTACTTTTGAGTTAAAGCATGTTGTCCTATTGATCACTATGCAATTGAACGGGGATAGCAATGGTTATTCACGTTTTTGTCTTCTCCAAAATCACCAACCAGATTCACTTCAAACTTGGTGGGGATGTACTTTTGGGTCGGTCTCCACTAAGTTTGCTCAAATGGTCACGTTCCAGTGATTTTTAGATTTTTTAAAGGATTTTTTTTTTTTGGTTTATTTTTTGGCCAACTCTTAAAAATTCTTAAAAATTAATTGAATTAGCCAAATTTATAGAATATATATCATGTCCAGTGCTAATATGTTATACACGATCAGTGACCTTGACCAATTTATATAAGGTCGCCAGACCTGTTTATTTGGAAGAAGTGATTTTATCATGGTAAGCTGTAATTTGGACATCAATGGCAAAGAGAATTGAGCCTGCAGATAAAAATTGCAGTTGAGCACATTGTATATAAAACTCTACTTGATGACCTGTTTTTTTGGTCCCTATGACCCAATGAAGTTGTGAGCCTGAACTCTTTTTCAAAGTCATCAATAGCTTAAGTAAAGAACATTTGATTCAATATCTTGATAAGGAATAAGGCAAGCCATGCCAAATGTACCACAGATATTTATCATGTGAAAGTTTGATATGGCATATAATATGGCTAACCTTGATTAATTTTTTAAGGTCGTGAATTGAATACATTTCCGAATATGATTTTTTGGTGATGGTGGTCAACAGCGCATTAGGTCTATGAGCCTCGGGGGTGGGGGTGGGGTGTTGGGGTTTGGGAAGGGGGTGTTTTTTGTTTGTTTGTTTTGGTGGCTTTTTAATTTTTTGTGGCTTTCTTATGTTTTGGGGTTTTTTTTTACTTTGTGATGTTTTGTTTTGTTTTTTGTTTTGTTTTGTTTTTTGTTTCAAGGGCTTAAATTGGGTAAAACGGTCAAAATTCTGCCTGATATATTCATGATTTAGCATCGACTCACAGATTACTTTGAGAGATAATTTAACATTTGGCTTGTAAGGCAGAGCAAACGTCCATATGGCAGTCCATACAGGCGGTGACGTGTGCGGATGGATATGTTCTCAGAGACATAGAAAGCGTGCCTCTTTACTTTGCATGCTACACCTTTATCAGGTGATTGGTAAATAGGTGCATTCAGTCTATAGTAATTGATTACTTAACCTTTCCCCTTCAGTCCACAGCTTTCCCTGGCATTTGAACATTTATGGTCAGTGACAGAAAGAGTTGCCAGATGTTAAAGATGCCTAAGGCACATAGGCACCTGTTAATTTCGGACACTGGTGCGCTATGAGCCAGAAGAGTCACCAGACCGTACATCCCTATTGAAAAAATGGTGTAACATATATCTGAAGTGATCGGTGCACATTTAACACTCAATGTGTGTCATCTTAAAAGATGTTGTACACAGTGAGGTGTTCCCATGTAGGCTTATCTGCTCAGAATCTTTATTACTTGGAAAGAGAATATGTTTAACCATGCCATGAAGAATTCAAAAGTGCTTAAGCATATTAATTCCCCCTGCAAGAACTCTTTAAGAACTGGAGTATTCTTATAAAAGGCTTGAATCACTTTAACTAACTGGGCTAGTTTTAATGTTCTGTGAAAATTTGTGGACACATGCCATCAACAGCACAAAACAGATCACATACATATTTAAAATATTCAGCACCCTCAACTCATTTTGAGAAGAAAAATTGAATGACAACGACAAAATTGCCATAGTATACCTAGCCTCTGCTTACTAACATTCCCTCCACATGCAGTTATGATTTACATGCCTGGTCCATACCTTTTGGTTACTCTGAAAAAGCCAGATTCTGCTTTACCATTTTGTGGGTTGTAAACAGTGGCCCGTTGAAGCTATGTGAGAAAAAGACAACACCGTATTGACAACATAGTTTATGATAACACATGTACAGTAATATGTGTCCATTGGGGACACACAGCCTCTGACCTCATGTCTGTGAAAATTAAGTACAGAATCCCGGCACCATCTTATTATTTGACCTTGACCCTTAACCAAAATACAGGGCAGTGCCCTATCAAAGTCCGAGGGTTAAGGTCCAGTAAAGGTCACCCCGTGCAGAAATGTGATTGACTTGCATCTTGCCTTTCTACTACAATACATGTAGATTTCTTCCCCTCGGACAAAGCCACTCCTACTCCATTTGCACTGGAATAATTTTCTTTGTTCAGGGGAACACTAATATAGAAAGGGACACTTCCTTCATATAACATGATAACAACTTTATGATACAGGAAAACCTCATTAATTTAAAAAACAAAATCTATGTAACTGCTAGTACAGGCCTCTACTTTGCGTTGTACAGAAAATCCCAAAGAATCCCTTCGACCCCCATTGTGCAGCATGTCAGATTCACTACATGTCTAGTCATTAATGGACATGTAATTAGTGATATAAATAAATATGGAGGGGCTCGTTTTTATATGTGCTTCTTCATTTCGATATTTCTTAGCTACGTGTTAAATTAACAGGTATACCAGTCATATCGGTATCAGCCGCTCCTGTCAATTTTGTAACATGTGCTTTAATAATTTATTACATCCATGACCGTGTGGTCATGTGATATTTCAATCTATGTAGTCGTTGACCTGTTTTGTTTTACTTGTGCATAAAAAAATATATACACCGAATAAATGTCAATGTATTTTGAGTCCCTGATTATTAATTGAGTGTAGAATGGATGTATTCATTTTAATCAATGTTCCTTAATTTATTAACAACAAATCAGGTGTTAAAGTATATGTCTTAATTCACACACTGGTAATATGACGTAATCTGCCATCAAACTGAAGCATACTACCTATGACTGCTGTACTCAATCTGAGGGGGCTTCATATGCATCTTATTATTTCTGCTTAGAAAGAAACCCCAACAGAAAAACCTTCAAGGATGAAGACAATGGCTACTGCATGTCTTTCGCATACCAAGTAAACAATCTCAACTATTCTGCATGAAACAATATTAATATTTTAATATATGTAAAATTTATAAATGAAATAACTTACCAGTGGAGTTGCATACTCTTTAATGACATTAATTTCTAAGTCAGTCAAAAGATCGTGATAAAAGGCAATCCATGGTTTTAGGTACAAATCCTCTTCTCTGAGTGGATTCAAGTAAAACAACGGGTTATTCTTGTGAGTCAATCGACACTTCAGTGTGGGGTTCGATGGGTTCAACTGCAAAGTAAAATGAAATATTGAATATAAATAATGAATAAAAAATTTTCAGTGGAGATGCTGGTCGATATGCCCTATAAATGTATGTAAAAGGCAATGTCATCCTACCATAATTGTGAGTTGACACATTCTTCTCATCTACCGGTTACACCAGGAAGTGATTACAGACATGTGAACACTACATGTATTGAGAATATGGATCTTCAGCCAAATTTGTGCTAAGTAGCCACCAGAAGGAAAATCCAAGTAACCTGCAACGACCTTTAAAGCCTCTAGGGACTAAGTCAATAGTTTTCCTTGACTGGGGAATATACACAGACAGTGGACTAAAGCAGCTGTTGAATAATCATGTGATTCTGGGTACAGGAAATGAGATACTAAATTTTCAACACTGGACCATTAATTAATTTAGCGTAAAGTTTGGCATAAAAAACTGCATTTAAAACATCAGCATCAGGTTCCTGAGGGTTACCATTGGCCCTCCATGAACCTTGATCGACTAGAACACAATTCACCAGGTTTTTAAAAAATTTTTTAATGATAAATGTTGAGTTATATCAGCCATAACATGTTAGCATTAGCACTTTTCTAGCAAAAAACTAAAAACCACCAAACATTTGTATATATTGTTTCTAATTTTACTCACAATACTTACAAGTACATGCATCTTCAACAACTTACAATGGGCTCATCACCACGGCAAAGTTTTTCATACGTGTGGAACTCCTCCGAATTTCCATAGCCACTTAAGGGTCTCTGGTTCTTGAATTCGGACAAATCGTCATCATCTGTGATCATCTGCTCGTACTTGCGAAAATTGTTCAGTGCTCTGATGTGGGTGGGCTCTGTAAAGTCATGTGCAGAGAAATAACAAAGGTTGACCATGGAATCTGTACTGATCACCCATTTCATTGACCTCTCTATCATTCTATGTGCAGCTTTAATACTTTTGTTTTAGGAAAAATTATCCTGCCATTCACCAATAAACCTGGAAATACATGTATTTGAACATGTCCTCTGATGTAGTGGTATCTGCTCCAAAGACCAGCTCTCAAAAGAGCACATACTTTCCCCTTAATATTATGCTAACTGTGGACCTAGTATTCACCATGCCCAGGTTACAAGCCTATACGATGTCAGATTTAATGTGCCAAAAATTAATGATTGGGACTTTGAAATAAGGTCAAGGTTACCAATGTGCAATATCTTCCACAAAAAACCCTAAAAGAGAAACACGTGTTGGAGAAGCTCATTCCATTCTCAAGTTATCATGCCCACACCACAATTAACAGATTTAACAACAGTGACCTTGAAGGTCATCCAAGATCAAAATTAACAACACGTGAAACGATGTGTACGTTTCTTTGTGTAAATTTAATAGTAACCATGTACCATGGATTCAGGAATATCAATTAGTTAAACCGCACTATGTCAGTTTTGCAGAAGATATTTTGATCTGTGTGACGTTGATATGAGGTCAAGTGGTTTTAAGGTAACTCTTCTGAAGTTATCAAGATGTGAATGACCATGCCATAAAACTGACAAAGTTAGGCCGTATGATCTGATAAGCAATGTTATCTAGGCTTTTCATAACAGCTCTCAAAACATGAAATTTGGTTGAGGTACCTGTGAGCATTTTAAAACAGGTGTGGACTGACAGATGAACTGACAAAGCTGACTCCTGTGACCTTGATCAAGATCACGACTGCTGATATTAAAACACATCTACGCTGTTCATTCTAAAGTTACTGCGATGATAGCTTTAAAAACATATCATAACATGTCTACCTAAAAGCATATTTAATTTCTGCACAAGTTCAGGTACTAGAGAAACCGTAGTGCATGCTCCCTTTGGACAGACTTTGAAACACATTTGTGGATCATGCAGAGGACAAAATAAGTCTTTAATGCAAGAAAGCAAGCTAAAGTAGAAAAGATGTTTGTTTGTCCCCACCCCCACCCCCCCAATTTTTCTTTTTCTTTTTTTGTTTGTTTGTTTGTTTGTTTTTTGAGGGGGGGGGGCATGAAAGACTGATAATAAAGAATACACGTTTTCTGATTTTCTGTTTGAGTACAGAACAGTTCAACATTTTTATAATTTTCGAAAGAGTAGACATTTATTGCTTTGCATGCCGGCCCTCGCGTGTACGTAAAAGATTGTTTTTTGACATTGACATATCATTTTTCCTTCACATCAAGGTAGATATACATCAGCAAGATTTAATGGGATCCCAACACAAGGATTTCCATTTTTTACCTCAGCTGACTTGTCAGTCAGCTGATATTATGTGGTAGATGGGCATCCCTCGTCCATACAGCTTCATCCACAAATGACATTTTATACTTCTCCCAAACCGTCACTCACATTTATTTCAAACTTGGTCGGAATGTACTTTAGATACATTTCTGCCAAGTTTGTCCAAAAAGCCATGCTACAGTGACTTTTGGATGTTTAATGTTTTGTTTGTTTGTTTGTTTTCGTTCATTTTTTGGCAAAATCTTTAAAATTCTCTTATGAAACCACTCAGACAATTGCTTCAGAATTGCTTAGACACACTTCTGGGGAACCTCAGAACGTAATTTGGCCAACATGTGGTTCTGCTATCGTTTCCTACTATTTTTGCGAACTTTTGCGTCACTCACAGCATTCTGAAACGTGTTGAACAGGTAGCTCGTGGGAGGCTGAAACAAACTGTTCCCTATATGGTGATACTCTTGATCCCTGATTTTTTACATTTTTTTTTATTCGGGTACCTGTCGGTTAATGTTAGCATTCCTACTGATTATCATGCAGGTCAATGGGGATTGCAATAGATATTACGTCACAACTTTTACTCCTCTCCAAAATTCTCATGTGAAGGTCAGCTGAGGATGGGCTGTTCACACAGCCATATTGGTATCATCATCATCATCATCATCATCATCATCATCATCATCATCATCATCATCATCATCATCATCATCATCATCATCGGATTCCTTTGTCACCGTGTGCACATTGCTATGCATCTCTCCCACCCAGCTGTGTACCATTAGGATATTTGTGAATATCATAAAAATGATGAAATATCACTGTAAAGATTAGAAGTATCTGTGCTTACCAAGTTCAAGCCACTCTTTGGTCATGTTAAGTGCATGGTGAATATTGCCTTGCTGAAAGAAGAAAAGGAGAATACAGATTTAAAAATTGTCTGGTTGATATATGGTTCGAGGCTTTACAACATGAAAACATAAAACTACAGATCAAATATCAGATATGAGAGGAAACACCACGGTATGTAGACCTCTATATTGAGATACACATGCTGTCAGAGACCACTCTCAGGTGACCAATCAGTTTTCTACGACCTCTTTATTGGGATGGTACAATGGGTCTGTCTCAATACAGGGACTTCAGTACCATCATATCATTCCTTAACTCTTTTACTGTCGACTGTGACAAAAGTTTTTTTTATGATTCATGTTCCTTGTAAAAAGCTCCCTGGGCACACTTTGGGCCAAATGCACCCACAGCGTGCCAAAGAGAGCTGTTGACTCAGTCAAAAGTGTGGCACTGAAAGAGTTAACAACTTGAAGAATGAAAATGTAGGTATCTATAATACCATGGGGTACGTGTAACTTTATCTCCACATCACCCTCCCCCATAAGCCTCCTTCTGATGAGAGGCCAAGTCAACAGATTCCATCACCACACCCTGCCTTAAATCTCACCCCTTGGAATTAAGGCTGGGTCAACAACTTCCCCAGCCACGTGTTGGCCACAAAGCACCCAACCCAAGTCAAGGAAGGTTGTTGACCTGGGGAATGTCACATTAAAGCATTAAAACATGGCAAAGCTTGACAGATAGGATTGTGTTGATCAGCTAGGGCCCAGTGTCTTCTAGCTGCTGATACAATCTTGCCTGTCAAACTCATTTGTGTTTTAATACATTTTTGGGCTGGTTTAATGGAAACGATTAACACTTAACACACATTATTGTTCCCAACCCTCTTGGAATTAACTGGATGCTTACATTTTTCTTGTCATAAATCTACATAATTTGTATCGCATTGTTCCTAATGGCAACTTTACATCTATAAAAAATAAAACTTTTTTGTATCACCTCTCAGTAATTCAAACACAACTTCTTGAATAATGGATGTCACAAAACAGTCTTATTTATTATTGTCCGTCTCCCTGAATTTTTACTCAGATCAGTTGGCAAAAATGCATGTATATTGTCCACTACTTCTCTTAAGCTAACATTGTTATCATTCGGTAGAAAAGAGACTGTTCATTCAATATCACATGTCAAAATGATTGCTTCAAATTGGCTGCTTTTTACATTATTTTATACGAGTACAGTGCATGTCTCATGGCTGCTTTGCCAGCTTACAAGACACCTCTATCCATCTTGAATAGATATGGAATCTGATGGCTTTTTGTCCACATTTCATATTTTGCAACTATTTCTAACATTATATGAGACGTGCATCTTGCAAGTACACGTACTTGCATTTAAAGGCAAGTACCTGTGTACAGTTGACATATTATTTCACCAGCACCTAACATCCTAATATTCCTAGTATAATCCTGCCAAGTGGCCTTGTTGAATATTAAGCTGAGATAAGGACATGCTGTCAGAGATAGATATCTGGGTATTACAGGCTTTGAATTTTTTTATAGTTGCCTGCTAATAAGACAACAAGCACACAAGAAAAAAATAAGCAGTGGTTTGACTGAAGTCATTGTAGAACAAAACCCTGGCAGGAAGAACCGAGCATGGTTTATCTGGAGGACTATATGTACAGTACATGCACATGAAGTACCACAGTCACTGGTCTTACGAGTCACCTTATGCTACAAATGGACTGACACAGAGTTCATATTGGGCCAAGTGCTGGCTGTTCTCCATAATAAACAGCATATTGTCTCAACCAAATTTATGCCATGCACAATAGGGATTTATCCACATGTTAATTTATATGGCTCTAAGAATTCGAGAAATGACGGCTATGCACAATACTGACCAAGTTTTTTCCCCTTTACAATGTTGATTTACATGTAATCTGTTACATGCATGGAACATTTTCACTAGATGACACTATCCTTTTCATGCCTGCAGCCATTATGCCTCTTGCTGCGTAAATATGTCACCACGTATTTTCCCATTGAAACTTTTGTTCTATTTAGCAGAAAATTTAACCACGCCAGTTATCTTTAATAATGTTTACCTTTGTTATTCCTCCCTATTAAATCCCACGTGCAAAATCTGGCACTTTACCAGAAAGAACACATAAGCAGTTATAATCAATCCCCCACTCCTACCCCATCCCTCTTCCCCATTGATTTCTTACAATGAAAGCAGGAAAAAAAAGGTAAGTAGTCCAGAATAGTTGCGCGTTTAATGGTTTAGTTGACCTCCGACTCCGCTTCATCCTAAGGCCCCAGGATGGTATGGTAATAATCCCTATCCCTGAATGAACACTGCCCTAAATGAAAACATTCTTCAGCTAGAAAGAAGAGACCATAAAATCCACACCATGCAGATGCTTACCATGTAGGTGGAGAATGAGAGATGCTTGAGAATGATGGCTTTATCAGCTGTCTTGTTTACCTCGCACTCCAGTATTTTCAATGCTTCACCCATCCACAGAATCGTATGATAGTGGTCGCCAGAATTATATGCTTGTTTTCCAATTTCAAAACAGGCCTCGGCTGAAAAGAAGTTGTACAGCATGTGTTAGTAATAGTGTTAGCACATATACTTTTTCCAGAATAGTCTTCTTCCATTTCAGATTTTCCACTTCTCACAAAGATACCTTGGAACCACTAAACAGATGCTTTAAACGAATGAGGATTCTGTATGTGATTGTATACACATATACTACGTGTGTATACTTCCAAGGGTTGGGGTGGGAGTTGGGTGGAGAGACTATCCTGGTTTCCTGGCAACCTCGAACTGGAAAAGACAGGACTCCAATACGCCAATGATTCTACCACTGTTGAATTCAGAGAGCCGCAAGTGACCTGTACACCATTGCATTGTGTGTTCACATTCATCCCTGTACTGAATTTATTTCGACGATCCTAGCTACATTTTTTTGGTATATATATATATATATATATATATATATATATAGCATTAGTTGAGTGTATCAACATGGCAATATACATTCGAATAATAACAAATTCAGTGTATGAAATCAATTTTTCCCATTTTTTTCAAGTAGATGGACAACGAGGCAAATTTCAGAAATTGTCCCAGCCTTTTAAAACTCGCTTTCCACCCATCACAGAATAAACTAGTAAAATGTCCAAAGGACATGGATGCTCCAACCTGACATTGCCCCCATCAGCATTGGAAAGAGTAGCATGTAATTGGTGTAAGACTTCAAACATATTATGAAATTTTCAGATGGATAATAATTATACAGATATTGTATATGTGTCTTTTTGCCCAGAACCACTTCCTAGTAGTCAATATCAGCCCAAATAAATTACAGGGTCTTCAGAGGGTAACTACTCAACATGTTTCGGAGCTTTTTACCCGTATAACTTACATGTCAGTTGCATCTTCAAAATTGACATTTTGTTTTTGACAATATGATATTACTCATAATATGTAAACCAGTCTCTTCAATTACAGCTGTTCTGTCTGATTTCTCAAATGCCTGATCGCTAAATATGGGGGGGGGTCTAGGCAACAGCATATGTAGCTTGTAGCAGGGAATATAAGTTGAGTGGTCTCTATATTATAAAATATGATGAGAAGAAGATCATTACCAGTTCTGCAGTTACTAATGAAATAGCAAGAATGCACATTCTCTCAAGGAAACTAAAAACATACATTGATACACCAAGAAAAGTGAAACATACAATAGACCAATACATGCAAAATTAAATCAAATTAATACACTTATTGAATGATACTCCTATCACATTCCATGGCTATACGCGAAACATGTTTATGAGTTACACAGAGCACAAGCGCAAAGAATACTCATTTTCCTGGAACTGTCATTTTCACTACGTTAATTAATGATATCAACAAAGGATAATCAACCCAAGAGACAAACAAAACCCAAGGGGCACATTTTCACATATTGATGAAGGTTCCTGTAAAGTTTCATAGCTGAACCTTAAACATTTTATGAAATACACATGACACAAGTATGACATGAGCCGACTTTTCACAGAATTGACATTTTCACAAAGTTAATTAATGGAAAATGAACAAATGTTAATTTACCCAAGAAATAAAAAATCCAGACACACGTCTTCATATATTGATTAATTATTCTGTCAGGTTCCACAGCTGTATATAAAAATACTTCTTGAGATATCAAATCTTACAAGCCTAACGTCTAATCAACATTGTCATTCATTTTACCAGTTTACATTTTTCAAAACTTCTAGAAAAAATAAAATTCTAACATTAAAAATAAAAATTGTATTTTTCTCTTTGCACTGACAATTACCAGTGGTTAGAACAGGATACTCCATCACCATGGTCACTGCCTCTCTTACCGGTAAGATGCGGAGATCCTTGGACACCCTGAAAGTTTCCCTTTGCTAATGTTTCTGTTGGCAGCTTATACGTGTCTTGGAGACGCAGTAATGCATTGGCAGCGCCATTCAGATCATCTGATGTGGGCAAATCTGGTTGGTGTTTGTCAACTTTGTCTAAAAATTCTGAAAGGACATTGCACAATGCATTTATCTATCACCAGGTAAAATACTACCCTTAAACTTTCAAATTTGGTTTATCATTATGCCACTAGCAGTATTTGTATGTCAGTATACAAAAACAAAGAGAACGTACCTTCCTTTGTACCTCTCTGCCTTTCTTTCTCTCTGCCTTCTCCCCTCCTTCCCTCGCTTTCTTTTTTTTTTTTCTCTTTTTCTGCGGAGGGGGGGGGGGCAATTTTTAGACCTGGACAGGGTTAGAAAATGTTTCTGCTTGCTCAGTGAAGA
The DNA here is from genome assembly GCA_964020975.1 of Hermodice carunculata. Taxonomy (NCBI): domain Eukaryota; kingdom Metazoa; phylum Annelida; class Polychaeta; order Eunicida; family Amphinomidae; genus Hermodice; species Hermodice carunculata. Next base: position 70,338,873 of record OZ026613.1, on the reverse strand, counting down.
GGTCGACAGATTGACATGTCCATGCCCTACTATTAAAGAAACCAGTCTGGCCCTTCTGGAGGTGCTTGTGGCTGAATAGATAATTTCCATTCCCAGAACTTGCCTACTCTATTACTGAAAGACATATTTATTTTCTTTCATGTACATTGAGTAGATTATACCCATACTGACCATACGCTAGCAACAATAACAACATAAACACTCGGGAGACAGGCAGTATGTCTTGTGCTATGGGATATAATTTAGGATGATGTGTATCCATGTAGTCAACTATAAAAGTTACTCTTCCTGACACAGATTTTACAAGTTTTCAACAACAGAAGTTTTTGCACCTTACACTTCCGTATTCAATAAGTAGCTGATGTTCTTATTTGCCTTGCGTGGCTTGCTTGTGTTTAGGAATTTACGGTACAGTACACATTGACTCAATCATAGGACGCTGCTAGCCCCAAGGGACCTCCCCACGCTCTGTAATCTTGCGGGTGCTTACAGAGCGTGGGAGGTCCCTTGGGGCTAAGGACCCTGCATGGTCAGACAGGCGGGAAAAAGTGCAAGTGTACGGGTTTACTAGTGTGACAGAAGGTTGGTCTGGCTCAATTGCTGCTGTGGTGGTGTTGCCCGGCAGCCATATTCTGCCATGTCTGTTGCAGGGGAATCTGCCTGTCTCTCAGTTCGAAATCAAAATTGGCAGACAACTGAAGCTACACAATTTCACAACGAAGCAGAATACAAAGTAAATGTGCATGTAACTCTCACGTTCTGAGGAAAGTTTTCTATTTAGCAATATTATACCGGTCGATGTCCTATAACAAGAACTAGGGAGATAATTTTACACAAAGAATAAAAAGGAAGCAAATGGATTTTATGCTTTAGCTATTAATTCAAAACAGAAAAGAACACACTACAATGAAGCAACAAAGGTAAATTCCAATTCATGCAGGATGCTGTCAGACCCTTTATATATGAATACAGTTTTACACACCACATATATTGGTTGATAGTGTACATGTGAATCTTCAAAATCAGGAAATGTTTGTCACAAAATGTGACAAGCAGAGAGTACAGCACAATTAAAGGTGTTAATATATATTTATTGTTTTTCTCAGTATATATACTTTGCAGTGGAACTGATCCTGAATATAATTTTCCAGTTCACTACAGCAGAGACATGCACCAGTAATACACTCCCCAGGTCTCCATATTTAAGGCACCTACAATATGAAGAACCTTATTCTATGCTCGATCTTTCGTATGGCTCTGATCATTCTCCTCGCACCCACGGGTCATTCAAGTGTAAGATCTCCCTGACTCCAATGTACTCGCTGATTATCCATGAACGTTAAACCATGCACATCTGATTTTGACCTTGTAAACTAATACATGTGTTATGGAATGCAATCTCTTGTCTTTTCACAGATTGATTCTTTTGCCAATGAAAATACATGTAGGTCAGTTTGATGGAAATGGTCACACTCCTGCACACTAATTATACATAAAAGCTATGACCACAAGATAGATAGATTGATAGAGATTATCTTCCAAATTTAAGATAGAAAGCATAATTACAAAGGTGTGAAAATTAAGTTAATGTTACCAGATACCAATATCACACATATAAAGAACCACATCCTAAGCCAACACTTAAATGTAATCAGAATTTGTCCATCAGAGTCAAAGTTACTGGCAAAAATTGAGTTCATATCCACTTTATATAATTGACTAAAATAAGTTAAACCAAACACACTGCCATTGCTGATCCAACATAAAGTAATATCTTTATAAAAATTTACCAGAATATGAATTTCATAAACTGGCAACTAAACCCTTCCTGAGATTCATCAATGCATTGACATGGACTTTTGTGACCTTCACCCCAAGAGCTCAGATGACCTTGCGACCTTTGTCAATCAATTTCCATTGATCCATGAAAAACATGCCAAGTTTGCTGAACATCTATGTCAAAGTTTGTGAGTTACTTGTACACTGAAACAAGCAAACTAACAAAGACATATCTATCAATGTGTTTTCATCAATAAAACCCATATTTTCAGGGGTTGGGGGGTTGGTAGTACTTAGAAACACATTAAGTGCTTTCGTTCGTTGTTAACTCAAAAGCATATATTTTAAACCAATTTACTGTAAAGTTAATTCCTTGGCTGGCTTCCTTTCAGGACGTACAATGTGTAAAAATTATACCCTAAACTCTTCTTGGGGTATACCTGTGTACTCAAAAATTGTTGCTCCAGAACACTTCCAATTTAAATAGTGTCCTGGGGCCACGTTGGATCGCCCTGTGAACACTAATGACCTCCATATAATTTGTCACCTATTCTTAGGCACATTACGACTGAGTCAACAGCTTTCCTTGGTGTGGGCCGGGCACAAATCAAGGGAGGCTATTGACCTAGGGTGTGCCGTCATGAACGGTCTTGCATACAAATCAGGCAGATGACAATTTACATCTGGGCGCTCATTGGTGACTTGGGCGGGAGAGAGTTAAACCTTTGCGTATCCCCAAAAAATTACCTCTGGCAAAAGCCTTTCTAAGTCATACAAGCGGTTTAATTCAACTATTTATTATTTGTCTTTTCCTGAATTACATTTAACCGCAATGGAGCAATATAAGGTAGAGCAATACATACATATGTTCAAATATATAATGTACATACCATTGGAAGCATTCGTATTAATGAGTTCCCGCACTTTGTCGAAGTCTGAAGTAAATCTCTTTACCAGTAAAAATGCATTCACAGGATTGGCTAAGTGCGTCACAGAATCAGTTAGTGCATGTGCACTGTGTTTTTCATAATCTTCGGCTACTCTGAAAAGGAGAATAGATTTTGCAATTACAGCTTTAATTCAAGATATGAAGCAATTCAGGTCAAACCACAACCGTGATAACTTCAGTAAAAAGAACAGAAAAATGAACTCTAAAAATTTCAATCAACACATCACTGATATGAACAAGAACCTGGACAAGTTCTCAAACGAATGGCTTCACAAAACATGTCTTCGTAGGTTAACAATTTCTGTATCCGTTATCACAATGTCTTGAACCCTTGAAATTTCCTTGTCAAGCTCTGTACCAGAGTACATATACAGGACTTTCCCTTGACGTTTGGATCCACAGCGATGATTTCAACTCTTTCGGCACCAAGGAAAATTGTTGACCTGGACCATCCTTATGTTCTCTGCAACTGTACTGGTACTTGAATGAAAAATTGGTTCAAAAGCAATATGAATGTGGTGGTGTTACGTCAATGTATATCATCTTGATTTAGAGAGCAAAATTTGCAATCAAAGAGTTAATGCACCAAAACTCAATTTCGCGGATCCTTGTTCTGCGAGGATAGTTCTTTCAGTAACAGAATATTTTGAAAATCTTGGAGCACTTAAATGTTCCACACTAATTTACATGACAGGATTTACATAACATACATACATGTATGCCATCCAGTATTGAGGCAATGTTTCATGTATTGCTGCAAATTGGGATTTGGAGTGTAAATGAGTTAAATTTTAAAAGGATATTCCTGAAGGTCAATCCGAGACTTCCCTAAAGCTTCAAAGCAAACAACGTATAAATGGACTTAAAATGATCATAACTGATTAACTTGTCAATGATTGCTGATTCTTCCAACATACCTAAGTTTCGAATAAAATTTCAGATATATGAGTAGGGATATTCTAATTTTATAAGAGTATGAAAAGGTCACATGTCGTTGGTCAGCTGAAACACTCACATCCTACCACTGTTTTCATCCCTTTGACCCCAGCAGTCGAATGCATGGAGTAACTGAAGGGGTTAGTCAGCTCTCGTTACGTTTACTGTAACTTCAATTCTTCATAGTCATATTGGTCACCACATTCATGCACTTGAATGTACACAGCCTTGTATATAGTTCTGTCACTGTGACAGTCAATTGATAATTATGTGATACTGTGTAACAGTCGTAGAAGTACTAGAACTATATTTTGATTTTATGCAAGTTTTGAAATCATAATCATACTGACGATTAATTTGCAAATACTGTAAAAGAATGATGAATCATTGTCCCTGCATGTTTTTATGAGTAATGCCCCCATTTGGCTAGTTCCATGAATTTCTTCCATTGCCCATCGATGGGAATGCATTTAGCAACAGCAGTAGTTTTTTTTTTCGGGGGGGGGGGGGGGGGAGGGGGGCAAACCTTTCCAAAACAGTGTCATATTTGACGAATCAAAGTCACTTGCCACAAAGTGTTCGCTACATATTTGAGATCGGTTCCCACGGCCTTGTCACCTGTCCCTGTGAATCTTAAGTGCACGGGTCCACGCTCTCCGTAATTTCAGGTTTTAGGGGGAATGTAAACAATCTACAGAACTTACATTCCTAGAGTTAGCAGCAACACACCGGCCTTTCCTGCGCGGGAGCAGGGACAAAAAAGAATATTTACGCAAGCATTTTAATCCTGTTGATGAAGAGTGAATAAAATATGTTTAAACCACATGATATTTGACAGCCATAGCTCGCTAGCATGGTCGGAGTCTTCCCTGTCAGTCAGCGGTGTTGCGTTTTTGACGTCACTAACCTTTCACGCCTTGAGGATGTCGGAAATAAACGAAAAGCGACAATTAAAGGCGCAGTCAGTTTTTTTTTTTATAAAAATGAGAACAAAAGTATTATTTTTCACACCTATTTTTTGTAAGTGCACCGTATGGTTAGAACAACCCATGAGTCACCCGTGTTTCCATTTGAAAGATGCACAATCAAGATGACATTTAATGTGTAACCAGATATATATATATATATATATATATATATATATATATATATATATATATATATATATATATATATATATATATATATATATATATATATATATAAGTTCTTATTGGCTTCTCACTATGTGATATCCTGATTTTCTACCTCTTTGCACAGTAATTAACACTGTTAAACATAACATGCACTATACCACAGTTTTCCCCCAAACTTGACGCCAAATGACCACAGAATTGCAGGACTTATCAGCAAAAAGTAGAGCCTCAATATTGGTCTCTCCATTATATTAGCAAGCGTGTGTTTATGTATATTGTACGGTGAAGCAGGCGCTTGAACATTTAATTGAATTATACAGAAGGTTAATATCTTAACTTTACTATTTTTGCTATATTGAACAATTATACACAACTCCTTTTAGTTTTCCGCCTCTGATGAAATCCCTGCTATATATTGGGGAAAGAATATATGCTACTGCCAACAAGACAACATCCAGTTGATATACATGGGGAGGGGGCAGGTAGGTTATCACTAGCAAACTTAAACAGTCTGGACACATGTGTACATGGAGAAATTTCCAGCACTATAAAGTCTGTTTGGTACTTGATTTCAGACACCATGGAAGATACAAATACCAACAAGCAGATAAATGCCTGTTGTTGGGAAAACTAAAGTCAACACATGTATACGCCTGCTGACAGGTAGGCCACCACAAGTCCAAACAAAAGAATTTCCCCCGAGGCAATGACAAAAATGTGAATATATATTCACACTTTACCGCGTGTAACGTTTTCTTTGACATTATCCTAATACAAAAATTTCCGTACCCGTATGTTCCGTTTCATTTTAGGGTGCTGAAAACACTTTTAGTTCACACAAAAACGGGAAAAGAAGTATACTTACTGTGTTAATTTTTCTAGTCTCTGATTTTCCTTCTGTATATAAAGTCTCAATTCTTTTGCCAAATATTTCTCCACGTGCAGTACTTTCTCCATATGAATGATGGCTGTGAACATTTCACTTTGTACAAAATGTAAAACACACACTAAGACAACAGCTTGCATAAACATAGCTTGAATCTTGTGTGTAGCACCCAAAGCTGGTCCTCTTCTATGCATTTTATCACAGAAAAGTGCAGATATTCGCTTACCGTCTTCACAGATCTACATCTATGTAAAACTTATGGCACTGTGTCATGTCATCAGCCTGTTCCTACAAAGTAAAATAAAAGCAAAGTAAATAAAAGCAATAAACAGACAAATGATGCTGTAATATAATGTGTGAAGGTAATAAATGTTTTATGAACATGTTTCTATTCTCAACATGCGCCTCTTGCTAGCAGGTGTTAGAGATTTGTATTTATAGTCTGAACACGGGATATTCATATTAGCTGCTTTAGCCTGCATTATTCAACATAAAATAGTGACTGTATGATGGGCATATCAGTTCACAGACATGTCAAAATATGTTGTACTCCTTCCATCATTCTAGTTAGCAATGCATTTTACGAATGTGAAATGAAAACAGCAAATAAAAACCATCATGGGCTTCCTCTGAAAATATAAATTTTGTAGCCATAAATGTCAACATTTGGAAACAATCTGCGAAAAAGCCAATTTGTCCAATATACTGTAATCTTATGTTGAATATTTTCAGTCAAACTTGAAAAAACGTAGCCACAGATATAATTTTTTAGCATTTGGATGTAAATGTATAGTCTACAGAAAAAGACCTGCGTATTAGCAGTACATACCCTGGTGTGAAAGTTTGACCCTCACATTGACAGCCTGAAGCCAACCGTGACCCAGATGGCGAAAATGCCCTACATGGTTTTATTATTAAAGTGGAAAGAAAGTATCTGATGTCTTCTTTTACAGCTAAACACATGATCAATTAGACATGTACAGTAAACAGTCAGTGGAATTACAGTAGAAATCTAATCAAATTCAGCAAAAAAACTAAGTGCCCACCTACCTATCTGCCCATCTACCAACCTACCAATTTTTTTAGGTAAGTGAAACAGTGTTGGGTTGTTGTTTTTTGGACCCGAAGTTTGCTGTGCTTTCTGTGACAACCAATTTTGGTCTTTTTGCATCATAGTGGTAAACATGCACACAACCAAGACCATCCTAAAAAAAGAGTGTGCATGGCCTGTATAAACATGTTTTGCCTCGCTGCCTTCAAACAGCTTGATGGTTTTGATATTCCTATTACAATGTTTGCATATAGAGGGGAACTGTTGATTGCAAAAAGCACTAAGACAATATCATTATCAAATTTGTCTTAATTTATGGGTCTATGGTAAAGTTACTTAATAATTAGTTTCACAAGCATAACATTCGCTTGTTTGATGTGGCTCAGTCACCCGACAGGAAGCTATAATGTGGCACATTCATATCAACTGCAAGGATGTTTTGGCCCACGTCATTCAACAAGAAAGTACCTATATAATGATAGAGTTGGTGGTTAGGGCAGGGAATTAATATGCATGTCCCTATTACTGAGGTGGGGACGACACTGTAGGCCTTATAGTTAGGAAAAATTATTAACAACCAAACCACCAAGATGCGATTGACCAAAGGCCGTAATTAGTTTCCGTGGTAAATATGGGGAAAATGTGCAAACATGTACTTTAAAGGCAAAGATGAAAAACTTCCTTACATTGTATCAACAAATGTGGTTATTTGTAAGTTGTTATGCAACTTATTGTAAAGTTTTAACATTGGTCATGTAGTATGCGGAACACTTGTGACACGTTCATAATAAATCAAGGATTCGTACACATTGATTTATTCCAGTTGCAAATTTCTACAACTTATGATTGTTTTGTTGTATATCGGACCTACATGTGACGTTTTTACTCCACATTATCGTTAAGTTGGCTTAAGTAAATTATGAAAATACCGTAAAGAGGGAAATACAATGCCCATATATGGTACACGTCCTGGGTATCTTATTTTACTTATTTGAATATCATCTAGTTTCCAAGCCTAAATCGTGAGCAACATGCCATGGCAGAACTTCCTATGTAATACAAACAAAATAACACACACACACACACACACACACACACACACACACACACACACACACATATATATATATATATATATATATATATATATATATATATATATATATATATATATATATATATATATATATACATGGACTCCCACAGCTGTACATATACATATAAGAGTTGGTACTTAGTAACATCATTAATCGTGGGCAAATATATGTGTGTAAACTATTGTAGCCTGTAAAACAGCTTTGTCTGGTCTTTAAAGTTACATATTTTGATTCATGTGTGTTTCGCGCTTATCATACGAAGCATATTGGATATCCAGCTTTACAAATTAACAGCCATCGCGCGTTGTGTCTTTTCATTCGAGATGCGATCTTTATTGCCCCCGGATTTTGCAATCGTGGCTCAGTTACTTTGGATTTTTATGATTGAGGTCACTTACATGTCAGTTTTAAAAGTTAATGCCAAGGAAATTTATATCACTACTTTTTGGAGTTAACTTAGAAGTGTGGACCAAATTGCGTTCATGAGCAGCAATCACCTATGCAATGCAACCAAGTGAAGAATTCTCTAGCCTCAGAAATACTGAAAGCCGGTTGAGCTATTCAAATGCCAGCGCCTTTCACTCAATAACTCAAACAGCAGGGCTGTGTGAACCACCCTTGCTCAGCTGACCTAGACATTGCAGCTCTGTGAACTTGGGATAGGATCAAGGTCACCCATGTACTGAGTAAGTCTGACTTTTATCAATGAACACTAACAAGTGCAACATCAAGGTCCCAGTTCAAGTAGTTTTCAAGTTATAGTGAAGAGTAAAATTCATGTATGTTGCACTGTGATCCCAGAAATGAGGTCAAGGTCACTCATACACTCTCTAAGCATGACCTTCATAGAGAGATCTCAAGTTATCAAGTGAACAGTAATTTCCATAGTTAACAATCTTGCTCCACATTCGATTTGCTCTGTTATTTCTAATGCTCCTGACGTACCTTTACCGAGGTACGTCACGCGCCAGAGTTTTGATCTTTCTCATTTTCGAGCTCGAACTGCAGTTTGACAAATCATTTTTCCCTTCCACAGTGCGATTATGGAACGAACTTGCTTTAGACATTCGACAGTCTGCATCCCTTCCTATATTCAAATCTAAATCACTACAACCACTTACCAGGTCTGTTAAGTTTCCAGAATTACTTAGCTTTGGTGATAGATATTTATCTATCTTTCATACCCGACTTCGCCTAGGATCTTCCCAACTAAATTCTCATCTTTTCAAAATTGGCGTTAAAGATTCGGCAAAATGTTTATGTGGTCCAGGTAACGAAGATACGTGGCACTACTTTTTTGTTTGTCCATTCTACACCATTGCAAGATCTTCGCTACATACTATCATATCTAATTTTGCTCCATTTACACTGCAGACAGTATTATAGGGTTCTTCAGAGTGTACCCTCCATGAGAATATTCAAATATTTGCTGCGATTCAAAATTTCATTTTAACAACAAAAAGATTCAAATTTAGCATTGGCTAAATGCCAGTGGGTTCGAATCTTAATTTTGATCAAATATATGCTTAGTAGAGACAGTTCTTAGCCCCCCTATCTGTCATGTCCCTGTATCTCTCATCTTCTTTTGTGTCTCTTACACGATCACTTATTCCTGCCAGGTGTTGCTATTGATCATCTACATTTGATCATTCTAAGTGATTGTGTAATTGCTGTGCGTCATGTGTCGTCCTGTTCCAAGCGTCCTTTCTCTACAAGAGGGATTAATATAGGGTATAGCCCTCTTTCCCAATTGTTGTTTTTACGGTGTGAAGATGTTCATATTTTATTTGATTAATAAAATATGTTTAAACCAACAGTAAATTTCGTGTCAGCTGTCCTGTGACCTTGGGAATGAGGTCAAGGTCCAAAGATCACTGGAACATAACCATTTGCACAAAATAGGTAGAAACTTAAAAAAGGTACAGCCCTACCAAGTTTCACACAAATCTGGCTAAAACTATTTAAGTTATAACCATTACAAGAAAATTCCCTTGTTAATCTTTGCTATGAAACTTTTGAAAAGGTTTTCGAAAAAAGAAAAATCATGAACAATCCAAAAATAACTGGAGCTTGACCATTGGAACAAAAGTAGCAGAGACCTAGCCAAGGATAAATTGTCACAAAGTTTGAAGAGGATCTGACAGACAGTTTCTTCAAAGAAGTCCAAAATGTGAATAAACATCTGAATGCATTAGAATGCCCATTGACTTGCATAGTGTGCAATAGGAAAGGTGCATTTACAGATAAGTACCCGAATTAAAAAAGTCGTAAAAAACAAGAAACCACAGCACTGCTACCTAGTGAACATCTTTGCTTGACCCTTTCACAAGGAACATATCCACAAAGTTTCAATTTAATGTGAGATACTGTTCCGGTGAAGACCATGTAACGCAAACACACAAAAATTCATAATATTTGAAAAATAAATGCAGCACCACCTGGTGAACAAATTAAGAAATAAGAGTCCCCGGGAGTGTTCTTATGTGATATCAAAGCAACTGGGTGTGCGGTTGTGGAGAATATTTTTTTATAAGAATTGTCAACAAAAAAAAAAAAAAAACTTAAAAACATTAAAAACCAAAAATCAATGGAGCGTGACCATTTGAACAAACCTGGTAGAAACCCACCCAAAGTACATTGCCATCATGTTCAAAGTCATTAGAATGCCCATTGACTTACATAGTAATCAATAGGAAAGCTTCCCTATTAAAACTTTTTTAAAGATTTTTGAACAAAATCATAAACGATGCAAAAATCACAGGAGCGTGACCATTTGAACAGATTTGGTAGAGACCCACGCAAGATACATTGCCACCAAGTTTGGGGGTAAATCTGACCGACAGTTTCTTCAGAGAAGTCCTAAACGTGAATTACCATTAAAATACATTAGAATGCCCATTGACTTGCATAGTACGCAATAGCAAACGTGCATTGACCGATAAGTACCCGAATTGAAAAAAATCGTTAAAATTCAGGAATCCACAGCAGTGCTACCTAGTGAACACCTTTGCCTGACCCTTTCACAAGCAACATATCCACAAAGTTTCAACTTAATCTGAGAGACGGGTCTGGAGAAGAAGTGAGAAGCAACGAAAACACACAAAAATTCATTTCAAAAATAGACAAAAATTGCAGCACCACATGGACAAATTCAGAACTAAGAGTCCCCAGGGGAGTCCCTGTTCGATATCAAAGCAATTGGGTGAGCAGTTTTGGAGAAAAAGATCCTTTAAGATTTGCCCTAAAAAGAACAAAAACAAGAAGACTGTGACAGTACTGTGCTCAGCTGACTAACTTACCCTATGCCCTTGGAAATTAAGTCAAGGTCACTGACCTATTCTGAACTAACTTTCATAGAGGGCCATCCCCATGTGCAAGATCAAAGTCACAGTACAAATACTTTTTAGGTTATCACGCGACCAGTAGAATTCATGTAAGTGGCCCTGTGACCTTGAGAATGAGGTCAAGGTCACTAATGTACAGTAACAATCTTTCCTAAATAGAGGACCACCAACAAGCTCAACATCAAGGTCTTACCTTCCACAGTTCTCAAGTTACAAAATGAAAAGTAAAATTCATGTAAGTGTCTGGGTCCCAGTGACCTTGGGAATGAGGTTAAGGTCATCCATGTATTGTCTTAGTCTGGCCTTTGCTCAGGACAACCATCATGTTCAACATCAAGGTCCAAGTTCAAATAGCTCTCAACTTGTCAGGTGAACAGTAAAATTTGAGCAAGTGGCCCTGTGATCTTGGGAATGAGGTCAAGGTTAATTCGTCTACTGTTTATGTCGGCCCTTATTAAGGACAACTAGCGTGGCAATATGAATGTTTTAACCTTAATAGTTCTCAAGTTACCCTATAAACAGTGAATTTCATGCACCTCGACCTGTGACCTTGGAAATGAGGTCAAGGTCACTCACCTACTGTACATGTATCACCCTCATACCCAAAAGTGTCCCTATGCAATTTCAAAGCAAAGTCTGCGTATATACAAGGATAAAAACTTTTGAAGATTTGGCCAAAAAATGAACAAAAATATCATTAAAAAAATCCAAAAATCATGGGACTCTGACCATTTGATCAAACGTGGTAGATACCCACCCAAGGAGCACCCCCACTAAGTCTGAAGTGAATCGAGTTGATGGTTTTACTGAACAAGGCACAAATTGCCAATTAGCGTTGCAAACCCTAATGACTTTGCAATCCCCATTGACTTGCACGGTAATCAATAGGCATGTAAAATTAACCAGAAAAATTCCTAAAAAAACAAAAATCACTGGACCGTGAACATTTGAATAAACTTAGTAGAAACCCAACCAACACACATCCCAACCAAGTTTGAAGTGAATCTGGTTAACGGTTTTCAGATGAGGATGAAAATGTAAACTATCGTGATTGCAATTCCCATTGACTAATATACTAAACAATCGGGATGTATGCATTGACCAACAAGTACCCGAATTGAAAAATTCGTTAAAAATCAGGGATCCACAGCAATACCACCTGGTGAACATCCTTGTGTGACCCTTCCACAAGGTCCCCAGAAGTGTCCCTATTCAATTTCAAAGTAATTGGCAACGCGGTTTCGGAGAAATTTTTTTAAGATTTCCCCCCAAAATGAACAAAATAATTCATTAAAAATAAAAAAAATCACTGGACCATGACTATTTGAATAACCTTGGTAGAGACCCACTCAGGACACATTCCCACCAAGTTTGAAGTGAATCTGGTTAACGGTTCTGGAGATGAGGTCGAAAGTGTGAATTACTCTTGCAATTCCCATGGACTTACATTGTAAACAATAGGAATTGTATGCACTGACCAACAAGTGCTCGAATTGAAAAATTCGTTAAAAATCAGGGATCCACAGCAACGCCACCTGATGAACGGGAAGTGTTCCTGTGGGATATCAAAGCAATTGGGTGGGCGGTTTCGGAGAAGAAGATTTTGTAAGATTTGCCCCAAAAATGAACAAAAAAAATCATAAAAAATAAAAAAATCACTGGACCACGACTGTTTGAACAAACTTGGTAGAGACCCACCCACGCCATATGAAGTGGATCTGGCTGACGGTTTCGAGAAGAAGTCGAAAATGTGAATGGTTGACGCCGGACGGACGGACGGACGGACGACGACGACGACGACGACGACGACGATGATGACGACGACGACGACGGATGGAGGACCATAAGATAAGCTCAGCTGACTGACAAGTCAGCTGAGCTAAAAATCATTTTAAAAAATCCAAAAATCACAGGAGCCTGACCATTTGAACAACCTTGGTAGAGACCCACCCAATGCATATCCCTAACAGGTTTGAAGTGAATCTGGCTGACGGTTTTGGAGAAGTAGAAAATGTGAATTGTTGACGACGGACGGACGACGACCGGGGGACCACAAGATAAGCTCAGCTGACTGACAAGTCAGCTGAGCTAAGAATGGGGTTCCGAATACTAACTACGGAAGCCCAATCTCGTTAAAATGACTTTCTTATAACTATATTTTTTCTCTTAGGTCTTTTTAACATGTATATTATTCTGAGAAAACAACTTTGGCACAGGTGACATGGTTATCGCGAACGTAACATACATGTTGTACTTTTGTCTCTCGATAGCAAATTGAAACACTGGGTATTGTAATGTTGATTACAAATTGTGTGTATTGTCTCATTTTACCTCATGCAAGAATAAACATCTTTTAAGTATTCTGCAGGAAAAGCTGATAAAAAACCTGTCCATCGACACAATTTTCTTTGATTCCCTTAATGGACAATATATCTTCAATTCTGACAGTTTCTCCATTGTGACATCTGCTTTTAGGTATTAAAGAAAATATTTATAAAATTAATATCTAATATGTTGTGGTACCGATAAAACAACTATTGCAAAAGTAACATGCATGTCGCCCACGTAACAAAAAATGTAGGCTGCATTTTTTTGTGGCAAACAATATTATGGACCCTAAAATATTGATCATGAATTAGCTTAATTGTCTCATTTTATTGTATGCTTGAAAGAACATATTTTGTTCACTACTTTGTAGTAAATACAGATTAAAACAACTGTCGCACGCGTAATGTTACCTGCGTTACACATGGATTCCTGTTGATTAAGATCTTTGTGTGGAAAAGACATGCATCTTTGATTGCAGAATAACTCCTCATCGACAAATGCATAAGTTCAATCCAGGGACATGCTTTGCATTAGATTGAAACCTGCAGGGGCTATTGTTTACGAGTTTGCTGCATGAGCATTGAGCATATATGTCTTTGAGATACACAATCCATGACCAACATCAGCAGGAGACTCAACTGAACTTCAGTACATCTTTGTAAAGGCCAAACTGTTTTGATAGTTTCAATAAATTTCCTTGTGTATGTATGTGTGTATGTGTGAATCCTCCCGCGGCTAGTTACTTTCAACTTTTTCATTGAGGCTTCTCGTGAGCCGCCATGTTTTACCTTGCAGAAAAGCTTATTTCTGTTGAGAGTATCGAAGGCTTTCGATGTGTCTGAATAAGACAGCCAGGTTTTTAATCTTGCATTTCCTCTCAAATTACATGTACCTTTCAGGATACTTGGTCCTCTAGTCTCCTTTGCTTTCTGTAAGCCCCGTGTAACTCGCCGAGAATTTATGCTTTTTTTCAAAATATTTACAATTTTTCCTTAGAATATTCTTTTCTTATTGGTGGATTTAATAAAACATTGAAACCATTGTTCTGGGTACGACTCATAAAGTTTACATAAGTTAAACAAGTCTACTAGTGCGACGGTTAAAGAAGAACCTCTTTGCTATAAGAATTCGTTGCAAATCTAGTCCACGCCGCACGACTTACCATTTTTTAGTTTGTGGGTCGCAGAGGAAACGTTTTCCATGTTTATGTCCATATAGCTAAATCCTGTAGTAAATTGACTCATACGATTACAAACCTCCTTTTCCAGAGCTTCGGCGTCTTGCTGTTACTCTTTGGTATAACCAATGTTTGCCAGTAATTACCGAGTAACGTACATATTTCTTTGAGGTTTCCAGTAGTTCTGGTATTATCAGTTGGACCTGTAATTTTGAGTGTAAAATCGCCGTTTTGGTAAAGATGTCTAACGTTCGCCAATATACTTTCGATTTTTTTTACCTGTACCTGAATAAGGAAATTGTTTGTAACACGTTTACTTTTCCCTTAATTTTAAAACAAAAAATATTTCCTTTTTTTTTCTTGTTTTTTTTAATTTTTTTTAATTTTTGTTTTTTTGGGGGGGGGGTGTTTTTGTGTGGTTTTTTTTTTTTTTTTTGGTTTTTTTTTTGTTTTTTTTTTTTGTTTTTTGTTTTTTTTTTGTTTTGTTTTGTTTTGTTTTTGTTTCGTTTTTTTTGTTTGTTTTGGGGTTTTTTTGCATTTTTTTGTTTTTTGTTTTGTTTTTGCTTTTGTTTTTTTGTTTTTGTTTTTTGTTTTCGTTCTGTCAGATATTCATTCCATATTTCCGGAAGGAATTCAGGGTCATATTTCTCAGCTTTGTTTGACCAATATCTATATAAACGGTTGGCATGTCTTCGACTTTTAATAAGTTTATTGTTAGCATTCCATCTGAATTTTGGTTTACCAGTGCACGTTTTTATTTCAATGCACAGGCTAGGCCAAGCCTCGTTGACACACTGAAGTGAATTGTAGTTCTACCTACCCAAGCGTTCACTGATCTTTTCTCTAAATATTACCCAGTTACTGGATTTATTTATCTTCCACTTGGTTTTCAACTGATTATGCTGTGGGATCACACTAATAATGTCTTCAACCGTGGACCCATTCAATTGTGATCCGACCCTATACAATATAGCCCATGTCAAACTTTGATTTAAATTTGGAATATGTTCTTAATTCTTTATCTGGAAAATATTGTCCAGAAAAATCAGAGTGCCATTGAATAAGAAATTTCTCCTGTTAAAATTCTTGTAGAATATTTGCCGAAAAATCTCCAAATTCATCGCCGCCATTGTTCCAAAGATCTTGGCATTCGATTAATTTCAGGATGTTCTTCACAGTGTTTAGCCAGTTAGAGTTAGTCATTGACAGAATTTCGGAGTTACATTTATAGGCATCATACAGCAATTTGTCATGGTTAGAGTTTATAATTCGGAACCAGTTTTTACACATAGTGACATAGTCTTCAGTTGTTTCAGAGAATATGGAAAAGCATCCGAGCTCTCAAAACCATAATATTGCATGCCTTAGGGTTCACTCCTAGAGTATATTTAAAAGAACTTAAAGATCACTTTTCGGATTCAGTCTTGAAATAACCTGATATATTGTCTTGACCGATGCAGTTTATAGGAGATAGAACATATGCAACCCATATTTCGCAACCATAAAGAAATATAGGAGCAAACAGTTTGTCAAATAAATCCAAATACAAACGTGTATTTTTTAACCAGACAGGGTATGTTTTAAGCGTCCAAGAGCCTTTTTAGCTTTTTTACACGAATGTTTTATGGCTTCAGCAAAATTGCCATTAGATGTCATTTCAATGCCGAAGTAGGTATGGGCCTATATATTAGTTACTTCTAGTTTGTCATTACCAATAGAGAAGTGTCTCCTAATTTTTTTTAATAGTATAACTACTTTGCACTTTTCTACATTGATATTCAATTTCCAGTTTTTTATAATATCCATGTCATTTATCCAAACAACATTGTAAACCAAGTATTGTATTTGTGTCTTTTTGCCCAGAACCACTTCCTAGTAGTCAATACCCTATTCCGCAGTCCGAACTCTTTGCTCTCCATAAGCTAACCTGTCCCTGTCTAACCTTATACATATGGAATTACTATTGTCCATATTGCACACGCTCCTCTGTAAAATTTTGACATAGGCTGTATCAGCCCAAATAAATTAAAGGGTCTTCAGCGGGTAACTACTCAACATGTTTCGGAGCCTTTTACCCGTATCACTTTCCGAAATTAGCATCAGGTAAAATCCCTTAAGATGTCTGCCTGCCCGCCATCCTTAGCCATCATAAAAGAAAAACAATGAAGATGACATAACGCTGTCTACACCAAAAATATATTATCTCCATTTTACTCTACCACTTTATAAATACAAAGTAAACTGCAGAAAAGTTTTTTCATTATAGAAAGCGTAGCACACGACGTGTAGTTTTCATTCATACTGTCACACAAAGCCACTTACGTTGCTATTATAGTTTTAAAGAATTAGGATAATGAAAATGACCATAATAGGATCGTATATACAACGTTAGGCTTTGAGCGTTACAATTTACAGATTTTTTCTTTCAATGCAAAAACTTCTTGTGTCGATTTAAATATTTACAATTTTCCACAAGTTGCGTTCAATACCATTTCCACAAACAAAATTTGCCCAGTGGCAATTTCTATAGGCCTATGTGATTTTAACCCTATCCTTTACAAATTGATGTTTATGAATGTCGGTAGGTCCCAGTACGTTGGTATGGAAAATAAAATACCCCAGTACGCCAGCACCAAAATTAAAACCCCTCCCCTCAAATTCAATCAAAGAAAGATTAGAGGAGAAGTTAAAGAAAAAATAAAAAGGAAAGACCAAATATACACCTATATATATTTTGGCTAAGACTAATATATATAGGCAGGTGTATAGGCTACTCGAAACATCTTGGGAGTGATCAATGCTGTAGTTAACCTACCCTGCAGGTGACAACCTATAAAGATTTACAAGTGTGAAATGCGTTTTTCGGTCGTTTTCCCCCATCAAAAACTTCCAATGGTCCAATGCTGAAGTGAAGAATTAAAATACGCAGCCAGTTAACGAAACAAAACACACACACACACACACGCAAGATCGAGGCAAAGGTTTAAAAGCCAGCTGAAGAATGGCGAAACATCTGTCTGGTAGCTCTCGGAGAAACAAACAAATGGACTTTTCATCAAATTTAGAAACTGCCACAGTGTAGCCTATATTTGAAATAAAAACTGGTTTGATAGTGGAAGAAAAAACCCATGGTGATCGACTGAAGCTTTTTTTCCGATGGCAGGCAGGCCGCTGCCTGAGCACTGCAGTGATGAATGAATGCGAGTGCAATATGGTGAGCGCAGGTACACGTGAGCGTTAAGACTTACGGGACTCCGCATGGGTCGATAGCCCACAGATACAAGCTAGAATTTGCGCAACTTTAAATATCTCGATAAATAGGCATATTAAAGGCCTGAAATTTTGCTGCTTTATAAATTATACAGTTCGGGACGGCATATGGAGGATATCGAGGGTCCGCAGTTTGGGTCTGCGTTTTAGCATACACTCTGCGGTCCGCATCTGCACCCGCATTTTAGTATGTCCCGACATAACCATTCAGCAAGCTGTGGATTGACCGTGCAACAGGCGACTGTCAACGTTAAATTGCAGACTGGCCAATATTGAATGAAATTCTGAATGTTGGTTGGCCCTTTCGTCAATTTTTTTATTTTTAGTCTATTATTTTTTCTTTTAAGCCTATTATCCTTTTTTTTTAACGTGCCAAACGCTCCAAATTAAAATATAGAGACTCATGTGCCTGATTTGTTAGTTTCTGATAACGTATTCATTGGTCTCTGATGGTACGAATTTCTAATCTGCTACACTTGGCACGCTAGGGTTAAAAATGTCACATTTTCCGATTGCGTGGACGAAATCAATAAAGTTTTTCAATTCCGTGTCTTTAAGAGTTTTGTGGACAAAACATGGGCAGTTTTTCGGATTTTGTATACGAAATTGAAAAACTTACCGATTCCGTGGACAGAATTGTATTATCTCTAGACTTCCGAGAACAAAACTGTTATACTCTTACATTTGTATGCATTTAAGTTTCCATTAAACCCAATTATGTTTCGGACATGACAGATTGGATTTAAAATACCATAGATGATGAATAATTGCATATGGGCGACGCAAATATCAAATAACAGAATATGGGAATTGCATATTCCATACATCAAGATGTGAAAGAAATAATGCAACCAAAACATGTGTGCTGCAACATGAGTACTGCAAAGTGCGTACTGCAAACTGCGGTCCCCAAATGGTTAACTGCATTTACGTAGTTGATCACATCGTGTTACAAACCAAGCTTACCTTGCATAAATTGCCTTGTACACAGGATAATAAAAAGGAAAAGTCAGGTAGAGCAGATAAAAAAATATTTTGAAACATCCAAGTTGAACATTAAACACGTAATTATGTTAATTGTACAAAGTGTCATCGAATCTCGCAAACATCAAAGTGAATGTTAGTAATATAACTTTGCACATAGTCATAACAGCATCATTCAATGTTGAAATTGTATAATATTCCTGATATCATTGTATTCGCAATAGGATAATTTCACTCATTGCCCATGGCATCAAGATCAGAAAGATCTAAACTATAACAAATTTGGTGCGTACTAGGTTCCTTTTATAGAGGATCCTTTTGGTATTGCATATGGATCACCTTGACCTTATTTCAAGGCCACAGGGGTCAACTTTGTCAATCTCATGCCACACCTGATCGTATCACAATTACGTAAGAACAAAAAGAGATAACCCGACCAAAGTTGGTGTGTTTGCGTCTCTGAGGCAGTCATTTGATGGGATTGTATATAAAACTCTTGACCATATTTCTAAAGGTCACTCACAAAAACAAGGCTTATTTTTGGAAAATGGTGCTTCACAAGAAAAAACTCGTTATTACGAGACAACATACTCGTTAAACCAAACAAAAAAAACCGCATTATAACGATAAAATAAAGACATAACGAGAAAAAAACCATTGTTATGACGAGAATGGGAAATATTTAAGGTACTTTCACACTGGAACCCTACTTATTTTTTGTACTACAAATCAGATCGTATTCCTCAATTTTTTCTTTTTCATATGGCATGATATCTGGTACTAGGGCTAAATTATTACTGTACCAGCATACTGGGACCTTCCTTACTACCTTCCTAGAAGCTGGTGGGTAACTTAAAACAAAAAATAAATTTTACCTGTGCCCTGTTGTGAACAAGCATCATATATCAAAAATAGAATAATCTCATTGCGGAAATGTTAATGCTGCACACACGTTAATTTTGATCGCTAGGTTTTAGTTTTTCAGGGCATGGCAACAGGCTGCATTGATTCTTTGACCATCAAATAACAGTTCCTCATCAAAGTTATTTTACCATATTATTTGTATTAATAAGTAGTGCTTGTGAGCTACAAGCATTTATTTACAAACACCCTCTTGTTGCATTATGAAAGATCACCAGTATTATTTTTTTTCTAAAGTATACCGTTTAGCAACATCCAAAGCACAGAAAATAATGCATGGGTACACTTGTTACTGTTTGTACATGCATATTCAACATACATGTAACAACTTTGCCTCATTTGTTTTGATGGAAAAATAACAGATGCACTGAAACTTAATGAAATTCTTGTTAAGACTATCTTAATATATTTCTGTTTTTGAGACAAACACATCCATCTGTGTGGTCATGGCTCTTCTGAAAAATGGTGGGTTTTTTTCTTTTGAGAAGCTCCCATTCCTTCCCCTATCTACAGATAATCAGCAGAACTACAGCAAGCACGACATATTTGTTAACATAGTACTTGTGATTCATCGTCTGCTGATACATACATGTACTTCAGACTCTTATGAATATGTTCAGGAAGAACCCGACCAGATACTTGTATTTTCTGAAATAACAGCCTTGCATGGTTTCAGTATTCTATCAGATTCTTCCAAATGTCTATTCAACATGTCACAATATAAATCTATCACAAAAGATATATTAAAAGGGACTTACTACATGGAACATACGTGAACCCACAGCTATCAGTGGAATTTGAATTAACTGTTGGACAGATCAATCGGAACTACTGTAAGATAACTCCATACTAATATGTCCTTCTATATATTTGTATCTAATCTTTTCCCGCACTACGTTTAATGCAAAAACCAAAAGACAACCGAAATATTATATTGTGTTTGATGTGAACAGTTCTGTAGTTAATATTTAGATATACATATACCTTTTCTCTACCATGAATAAAATTTTACTAATGTGATAATCAAATGTACATGTATTGGTATGGACAAAGTAATTACTTTCTGTCTGTTTGTGTTTATCGGTCAAGCATATGCAGTAAAACTTATGTAGAATGGGTGATCTTGAGACTGGCAAAACCTTCATACTGCAGAGCCACTTATCCCATGTGAGCTGTACAAAAATACTAAGTACAAACGGTAAAAATGCTGCGAACATTCCGAATTATGCCATCGTTCATCATATTTTTTCGCGTGACGAAATTAAAATTCAAAACTCTTTCTAATATGAGTGATAAATAAATCTACGCAAATGACCATGATTCTCGAATTTGCTATAAGACAAATTAGGTGCCCATTGCAACATATTTTGGAAGACTGGCATCCATTTTAGGATGCCCACTGTCTACAGTAGGCAGCTTTCCAGCATACAAAGGTGTATTAACAAGGAACAACTGACACAATACAAATTCCAAAAAAGGGTCCACTTGTGGTTGGTGCTCTTTACAGCAGGTTTTACTGTACTGTTAAATTTTACTCGTGTTTGATTGTGGTTGTAAGAAAAATTCACTGTTGCCTGGCGCCAATTTTACTCTATATGCTGCACATTTGTTGCAGCATAAATTATCATATGACTCATTCTTCTCCTGAAAATACCACTTTCTGGCTGTGTATTAGATAATTTTTTCACAAGCAATGGAATCACTGTTGGCCAGCTGCCAGTTACTGCACACATGTATTATAATCATGTGCATGTCCGCTTTTTATGCTAATATAATATGCCACATGGTAGAAACGACATTTCGAGACACACGTGGTACACCAACAGCTCTGATTCTTCTAGTCACAAGGAATGAAATTCCAAACATTCAACAATCACAGCTGCAGTTTAGCTTGTCCTTGTCTCAGTCCCAATGGAAATACTGTTAAAAACAACATAGGTGTGTACATTTCACTGCCATAGGTGACCAACCTAAAAACTATCAGTATTTCAAAGTGCTGGCCTCTCAACATTATGTATAAATTCTAACAAAGTTGAATTCAGTAACCATTATCATAAAATGAAGACACTGTGTCTGCAAAATACACAGGTTTCTTAAAATCGAAAATCAATAGGCCTGCCATATTCCTGTGTTCAGCTGTCCTCGTATCCGGAAACTTAGACGTTATAGACAGGAGTATAATCATGTATGAAACTGCTAGCTTCAGAACTTTTGAAGTTATCATTTTGGAAAATAAATGCACAATAACTACTCCCTGACCTTGAGTATCAGGTCTGAGTTGTCCATCTATGTATTGAATTTAGACCTGATATGGCACCATAATCTTGTGTAATATATAAGTGCTGGCTTCGAAACTTTAAAGTTATCATATGATTCGCAATAAACGATTTGTAACCTTGACGATCAGGTCAAGGTCTTTCATTTTTATACCTAACCTACACCTTTAGGAGGAGTATATAAGCATGTCTTATAGTCGCCAGTCACGAAACTCCATGAACAAATGAAACATCCTTATTAAATAAACAATCGGAATTTAATAACGAAGCATAGACATTTCATTGGTATATTTTTTTTAAGATATCTTGGTTTTTATGCTGGAGGAAAATTCACAAATTGCTTTACTGTGGACAAAAACGGTAAAAATAGGTAAATATTGCAAAGTGGTTTCAGAGACTCTTCAAACATTTTCTCCAAGAATGAACAACGAAATTCATTACAGATCAAAAATTACAGGAACATGACACACTGAAAAAATTGACAGACACCCACTCAATGCACATCCTTTCCAAGCTTTAGCAGAATAAGGGTAAGGTTTCCGAGAAGCTCAAAATATGTCCTTGTTGACATTCAGACGACAGACATATAACCATGAGGTAAGCTTTAGCTGACTGCCAAATCAGCTACAAAGAAGCACTGAATGCTTAATCTACGTATACCCCGCCCTCCCATCCCAAAGGTTCAACGTGTTGTTCACAAAGAACACGATGTGTCTTTCTGAGAAGTCCCACGCTTTTCCAGCCGGCTTTCACCATGTTTGTATTTTAGCACATTAGCTCCATCACTTGGTTGATTCATTCACCTGGGGTAAGCCCACATTGATAACGGAACTCCTGTCCTCTTTCATGAATCCACTTGTTTGCCACTGTAGAAAAAAAGAAAGGGAAAGTGGTTTAGGTTTTTTTATTTCTTGTGCGGACGCATGTTCTGTCCAGTATACCCCCTCTAAATTTTATTTGAAGGAAATTGAAAAATTCAATTCGCACTTCCTATTTTCATCCCCCTGCTCTGCCATCATTTCAATTCGTCCATTTCATATTTTTTCTTTTCTTTAACATGACACTTACGACACTACATCCTACAACCACTATCTTGCTATAAATTATTCATCTCACAATTTTAAATGAGGTCCGAATTTTGATATGAACTCATCGAGTTTTATACATTTTGAGGGCAACCTGATACTACGAATACACAAAAGAAAAGATGTTTATAAGGTTAAAGATCTGGGCTAATGATGCAATAGTGTTTTCCTTCACAAGAATCAACACCTTAGCCCAGTGTTTCCATTAATCTCTAAATGGGGGGGGGGGTATAATAACCTTTCAAAACCTCCAAATAACCTGAGGGAAAATTCAAAAAGCCCCAAAGTCTCGTTTATTTACAAGAAACAGGACTTCAGCCCAGTGTTTCTGTAGGATCCCAAATGAGGGTATATCACCCTTTTGAAACCTGAAATACCCTCTGAGAAAATTCTGAAGGTTCACAAGTGTCATTTATTTACATGTAAAATAGGTGAATACAGTCTTCTCCTCTTATTGTCCCTTCTTGTGACCCCCTGAAAAATCACTAATGGAAACACTCTGACAGCTAAACCATGGTACTTCTTTGCACTTCATTTTGACACAAAATTGATATATAAATGTAAAAATGAACACACTACAAATACACTAAACAGGTAAAGGTTGACCTTTCCTTTTGGGTCTGCTGATCTAGGGCATGCTGTCATCTACAAATCTCACTCAAACTGTTTTTTCATTGCTAGTAAACCTCAGCAAGGAAACATTACGGCATACGTACAATATTTGGCATCCATCACTTTTGAATCAGTCAAGAAGGTAAAGTTAAGACTGCACTGCCAATAAATTCTTCACATTGGAACAGGTTGCCTGTGGGGGACACTGAAAAGGACTGCTCCTTGGTATCCAGCTGTTGCAGGTGGAGACACCTCAGTGGGGGTTGAGCAAAAGCTGCAACATTCATTGGTTGAAAATGTTATTTGACACAGGAAGCAGGTGCTGCCACCAAGCAAAACAATGTATCTACCCTCTTGAACACTTACCCCATTTTGATCCAATGAGAACTGGGCAGGCACCATGACGTGTGGTGTAGTCTCCTTCCCCACTCCTGTGCAGATTGAACCAAAATGCTGCTCCTCCCTTGGTTGTGTTAAAGAACAATAAAAGAACTGAATGAATACATGGTCTGTTGAAAAACAAGAGGGCTGTGTAAACAGCCCGTCCTCAGCTGACCTTCACATTGAACCCATAGGCCTAACTAGCCCCACTCTGGTCTGTTGGATGAGCGTTTTGGCTAGGGAGTAAAAAATTTGAACTTAAATTACAATCCCCATTGACTTAGATGTTAATCAATAGGAACGGATGCATTAACCAGTAGGAACCTGAATTGAAGTATGTGCTAAAAATCAGGGGTTCGGAGTATCAAGACCCAGTGGACACTTTGGTTTAACACTCCAACAAGCTACATTTCCATCAAGTTTTCCAACAATATGAAAGGCGTTTTTTGACCAGAAGTTGAAATTAGCCAAAAAGAAGAGGAAGAAGAAGAAGAAGAAGAAGAAGAAGAAGAAGAAGAAGAAGAAGAAGAAGAAGAAGAGGAGGAGGAGGAGGAGGAGGAGGAGGAGGAGGAGGAGGAGGAGGAGGGGGAGGGGGAGGGGGAGGGGGAGGGGGGAGGAGGAGGAGGAGGAGGAGGAGGAGGAGGAGAAGGAGAAGGAGAAGAAGAAGAAGAAGAAGAAGAAGAAGAAGAAGAAGAAGAAGAAGAAGAAGAAGAAGAAGAAGAAGAAGAAGAAATCAGTGCCACTTTATTGAACATATTAAAGTCTGGGGCTCCCAAAAAGTGTCCTTATCAACGTCAAATCAATTGGCCCAAGAGTTTCAGAGAAGAGTTTGTTAAATTTTGCTCAAAAAAGAAAAAAACAGTATGAAAAATTAAAAAATCACAGAAAATGACCATTTGAACAAATTTAGCAGAGACCCATCCTAGGTACATCCCTACCAAGTTGGAAGTGAACCTGAATTGTGATTTTAGGGAAGAAATCTAATATTTCTATCACAATCTCCATAGACTTACATGGTAGCCAATAGGAATGCATGCATTAATGGACAGGTACTCGTACAGAAAATAAAATCTCACAAATCAGGGACCCGCAGTATCACAACAAAGTGAACAAATTTGTACAACCCTACATAAAGCTACATTTCCACCAAGAATCAGAACAACTTGAGTGACGATTCTGAAGAGGTCAAAAATAGCCCTAACACACACAAATTTGTGGGGAAAAAAGCAAAAATAGAAAACCAGATCACTATGTACATGGGGTTGGTTGATTAAAGTTCCAGTTTTTTTCACGCCAGTCTTCGGTGTGCAAGGCCACTTCACTGGGGTAATCCATCACGGCACAGCCTATGAAGAAACATCCTCTGATAATTCCCGCTGCTCCCGAACATTTAAAGTTTCGTTTTATTTGAGTGCAAAACAAGCAAGCGCAAAGTCAACTGCTAAGGATGTCATATGCTTGCATGATTGCACCATTTCCTTGTCCACAAACACACTTTCGGCATGACTCCTCATTTCGCGGCGCCGCGTGATACTATGGTTTTGATGGGCCGTTGCTACCTGTTACAGTAGCCAAGTGACCAACTGTTAAACACGATTCACAGGTATCATTGTTCCGCTTGGCGGCTGAAAACCTAAAGAATGACAGATGGACGTTCAGATGTCCACATGCCTGTGTGTTTTTCCGTTTTTCTCATATTTCTACTTTAGTTCCGAGCCTGAAATTTTGCCAACTTAAAGAAAGGACATTTATCCAGTAAAAACCTTTAAAATCTCAAAATTGCCCATGAACAGGTTTCCGGTGTCTTACATGTCCTTAAGCAATACTTCAATGTAGACGTGTCGTTATCTTGATCTGGCCTGAAGTAGTTTAGCCCATCTATCAGTCATGTTTCCCCAATTTATTCAAATTGAGATTTTAAGAATTAATAATATTATGAACTTCACTTGTCTACCAATATGTCTCTCGCACACTAAATACAACTATATACGACAGGCATCTCCAATGGCAACTCATATGTAGATGCAATTACCAGTGAACCACACCTATTACATGCAAATGTGGTAAGAAATCATTCCTACCGATCTTACCTTTTACGAGTCCCACCAGATACAGGCCAACAATTGCACAATGTCAACAAGTCTACGGTACCTTTCGAGTCTTGGGCATTTTTATTTCGATCTGTGTCAAGCATTTTTGACCGAGTTTCCAAAATAACATTGCAACTCACTGTCTGGCTTCCAGTGCTGGTGTATTGTAACAATTATTTGTTTTGTCAGCATTTAGGAATCTTTCTGTTCATAACCTCGATAAAATAGACCAACAACAAATATAAATACATGAATTTGTTTCATATTTTTAATAATGTAACAATGGATGACAACAAAGGGTATTAATAAAACTTACAGTTTTTGCACCTCTCATAAAACGTCGTGTGCTACAATCATGGACTCCAAGTATCACATAGGCTGATTGTTTGTTTTGTCCACATTAGCCAAACAGGGCGTAATATAAAGATGCCTGGCGATTTTTCAAAACATCCAGGAACATGACAAAGAGTATGTGAAGTTGCATATCCTTTTTTATGCTGTCATTTCGTTTAGCGTTTTTCCAATTTATTCAAATAAAATGTATAATTAGGTCAGAGGAGCCTGGAGAAAACTTTTAAACCGATCCGGCAAGCACTAAGGAACCTTTCGCTTCTCCTATACAGCATTTACGACTTTACTAGCTTGCAGGTCCATTCTTTATACCAGTTGAAAAGCTAAATGCAAAATCCTGTGTATGCCCCTGATCAACTTCACATGTATATAACGCCTGAATCATTGACAAGTTACCTATAAAATAGTCTACTTTAAACAAAATAACATGTTTGACAATGCGATATCGTCAATATCGTCGTGAAATGCCCCCGAAAATGCTATGTGTTGGTCGGAGATCTGTGATCTGTATAACGTTACTAAAACGAGTCTGAATCTGAAATAACTTTATTTGGTCTGATATTACGCGTATATATATATTGCACACATATGTATAAGTTAGTCCAGGGAGACCCGCATTAAGGCCTCTCATGTGGGATACCCTAATTGGCACCTGATAAAGCTCAAATAGATAGTTCATGAAAAAAAAAATTAAGTAAGTACTGGCACTGTAGGTACTTACTTTTAACTTACTACATATATATACATATATATATATATATATATATATATATATATATATATATATATATATATATATATATATACATACATACATACATACATACATACATACATACATACATACATACATACATACACACATACATACATACATACATACATATACTCTTTATAATTTTATGGAATTAGTATAATTATATCGGTGAAAAAAAGGTGCACAAACGGCCTCCCCTGGGTACATCTTGACGAATGCTCACATGCAAGAAACGATGTTCTTGCGCCAAGAATAGGGGAAACACTTTACATACAATAGCAAATTATAATGGTTGAATATCTTTAATTACTGTGGTGAAAAAATGATTCACACGTATCTATGCTACACGTTACACAAGACATCGATCCATACTATAAGACAGAACTATATCCCTGAAAAGTCAAAGCAGCAGTTTGGTTGCAGAGACGGTCAAACACAAACGACACATAAAATATATTAACATTGGTACTAGTTTATTTCAAAATTGTCTGCAACTCATATTTTGACACGAGCCACAAATACAATCACACAAAACTAAATCAAGTGAGGGGCAAATGTGGTTTTTCGACAGGTTTCATCCCCAGGTATTATACTATCGTGTAAATAGGCGGGTAAGACTATAAATAGCCTCCAAGCAAAATCCAAAAAGCAATGGAGCATGACCATTTCAACAAAGTTGATAAGGACTCACCCAAGGTACATTCCCATCAAGTTTGTAATAAATCTGACAGACGGTATAAGAGAAGTTGAAATGTCAATTGTGTACGATACTGGACGGACAGAGGAAAAAAGAATGCCACACCACTACATAACTGCAGCTGACTTGTCAATAAATAAAAGAGCACATGTTCTGAGTTGTTCAACATGAGGATCATAATGATCTTGTGATCTGCTGACTGAAATCCAGTGCTTCTGCAAGTGCAGACTGCTCTATTACATTATACCGTATAAGTGCTTACCAAAAAGTAACCACACATTTAATATTACTAATACACATATATACATATATATATATATACATATATATATGTATATGTATACATATATATATATATATATATATATATATATATATATATATATATATATATATATATATATATATATATATATGTTCACAGGTACTCGTAGCGAAATAAATGATGCAAATAATGTGTTACAATTATACTAGTGTTGGCACGGCTATTTGCCCCGCCTCCCCGCCTTGCTGGGTGCCCAACTAAGGGCGCTAGTGGGAAAGGTTTGAAACATTCGGACACTGAATCCGTCACATCGAGCGCCACAGCTCAGTCACCGTTTTGTCACGGTCATGTGCACATTTATCCATCCACGAACTGTTTTCTGCGCGTAATTCATAGTCCTCTGCCATATCCAAATGCCCACTGGGTAAATGGCGTGAGATATTCCATGTGTCCGTCAGAAACCGTGACAAAACGGTGACTGATCTGCGGCGCTCGATGTGACGGGTGGGTGTCCGAATTTGAACTTTGTTGGGAATAAAGATTTTTGCGGAGCCGTGAACTCGGAACAAAAAATTTGATCTGACTGAAAGTCGGCATACGAACTAAAAACAAGAGGGCTGTGTGAACAGCCCATGTTCAGCTGATCTTGACATTCATCACACTTGCAGCTCTATGAACTTGGGAAAGGATCAAGGTCACCCATGTTCTGAGTAAGTCTGACCTTTATAGAAGAACACTTACATGGGCAACATCAAGGTTCAAGTAGTTCTCAAGTTATAATGAAGAGTAAAATTCATGTATGTTGCACTGTGACCCCAAAAACGAGGTCAAGGTCATTCATGTACTGTCTCAGCATGACCTTCATACAGAAACATTAACGTGTGCAGCATCACCATACTAACTCAAAACTGATCTCAAGTTATTAAGTAAACAGTAAATTTCGTGTCAGTTGTCCTGTGAATAAGCATTAGAATTCCCATTGACTTACATAGTGATCAAAAGGAAAGCTGCATTGACCGATAAGTACCCGAATTGAGAATCCTTAAAAATCAGGAATCCAAAGCAGTGCCACCTAGTAAACAACTTT
The DNA here is from genome assembly GCA_964020975.1 of Hermodice carunculata. Classification (NCBI taxonomy): domain Eukaryota; kingdom Metazoa; phylum Annelida; class Polychaeta; order Eunicida; family Amphinomidae; genus Hermodice; species Hermodice carunculata. The sequence goes on along the minus strand of OZ026613.1, from coordinate 70,309,414 downwards.
GTTTCACCCTTCCACAAGAACATATCCATCACATTCCAGCTTAATCTGAGTGACGGTTCTAAGAACAAGTGAAAAAAATATGGCAAAACCAGAAAAAAAATCATAAAAAATTAGAAAAAAATTGCAGCACCATCTGGTGAACAAATTGGGAACAAGGTGTCCCTGGGAGTGTCTATGTACGATATCAAAGCAATCGGGTGAGTGGTTTCAGAGAAGAAGAGTTTTTAAGGTCCCCCCCCCCAAAAAAAATCCAAAAATCCAAAAATCAATACAGCGTGACCATTTGAACAAACTTGGTGGAGACCCACCCAAGGCACATCCCCACCAAGTTTGAAGCAAATCTGGCCAAATTTTTTTAAGTTATAACCATTACAAGAAATTCGCTTGTGAAACTTTCCTATTAAAATTTAAAAAATCCAAAATTCATTGGAACATGACCATTAAAACAAACCCGGTAGAAACCCACCCACGGTACAATGCCACCAAGTTTGAAGTTAATCTGGATGACAGTTTTGGAGAAAAAGTCGAAAATGTGAATCAGCATTAGAATGCTCATTTACTTCCATAGTAATCAATAGGAAAGCTGCATTGACCGATAAGTACCCGAATTGAAAAAATCGTTAAAAATTAGGAATCCACAGCTTTCCCACATAGTGAACAACTTTGTTTGACCCTTCTACAAGGAACATATCCAACATGTTTCTGCTTAATCTGAATGACGGTTCTGAAGAAGTCGGAAATAGCTATAACACACAAAAATTCATTAAAAATTAGAAAAAAATTGCAGTGCCACCTGGTGAACAAATTTAGAATAAAGAGTCCCAGGGAGTGTTTCTGTCTGATATCAAAGCAATTGGGTGAGTGATTTTAGAGAAGAAGATTGTTTAATCTTTGCCCAAAAAAGAACAAAAAAATCATTAAAAATCCAAAAATCACTAGACCGTGACCATTTGGAGAAACTTAGTAGACACTCACCCAAGGCACATCCCCATCAAGTTTGAAGTGGATCTGATGGTTTCGGAGAATAAGTTGAAAAGTGAATTGTTGACGGAAGACAGACGGACGGACAACGAACGACGGACGGAAGACCTTAAGATAAGCTCAGCTGACTGACAAGTCAGCTGTGCTAAAAACTATGTTGGATAAACGTTGTGAATTACATGAATGTGGGTTGCATAGATCGTGAGAAATAAAAGCGAGCGTGAGACAAGTCAGTGTGACACAAATTTGGCAATGTTTCAAACCTTTCCCACTAGCGCCCTCAGTTGGGCGCCCAGCAAATCGGGGAGGCGTGGCAAATAGCCATGCAAACACTAGTATAATTGTAACACATTATTTGCATAATTTATTTCACTACGAATACCTGTGAATATGTCAGTTAAACCTTTCAAGGTAAATCAAGGTAAAAATTAACATCATCAATCATAGCCCTAGGATCCACTATTACCAAAATATAAGCCAGTATGTCTCAACTGCTGAGTTAACCAGATGCTTGAATTCTACCAAACATCACGTACGCATCCCTTGTCAAAGAATACATAATTATTTAATCTCCTTCACAATTTTGATGATGATCCACTTAGGCAACATTTTTCAGTATGTGCATTAGCAAAGTATTCCACCCAACAGAATATTGCTTTTCCCACATCAAAAAGTTTCATTTGACATACATATGTGAGAAAAATCTTTATTTCTTTTACCAAACATTCTATTAAATCCAATTTCTTTGCCAATATCTTACAAAAGTAAGATAACACTACTGAGTACAGACACTAAGATCACTAACCTGCAACTCAAAACTTGCTATTATGAATAAAAGCTTCATTACCTTTTCAGGCACAACTCTGGCACCCAGGGATGTGAAGACAGTGGCCCCACCTGCTGGCACATCTGATAACTACAACATACCATATCAAATGCAAGCAGTTTCATGCAAAATCATCATTTACAGGTTGACATTTTCCATATGCTGTAGCTTCATCACTATTTGAATGAGCAAATTTATTTCTTGGCTAATTGTAGTAACCATTACAAGCTAGAACAGGATGATTTTCCTGAGCACTGTCACCCTTACAAATCTTCTCATATCAATAATGGAACTGACCCACAAATAAGGATGTGACCATGTGATTCTCGGAATGGGGTTAAGGTCACCCATCTTTGAACATAATTGAGCCCTTATAGTGGATTATAATCATGCGCAATATGAAAGCCTTAGCTTTAAAACTTCTGAAATTATCTCCTTGGCATTGAAGTGTTGAGGAATTCACTTATTATATAAACATGAGCAGCAGTGCCACATCTGCCGTGTTGTTCTCAACATAAAAAATACTGCAATCCAATCTCTCCATGCTTCATAGCTATTCCAGTCACTGTCTAAGTCTAAACCTATAAATTAATTAACATATCTTCACGTTCGATTCAAAATTTAGAAAGTCATACAGGCTTCAACAGCAAAATGAATTTAAAAAATAGGAAATCATCACGCATGTTTCGCCGTCTTAAATTCCTGACATGCTATTCCCTAACATGCCTGCTGCTCTGGCTCTTCAAGATACACAATTGTGAGGAGGTCTGGAGTAACTTGTATCAGTTTAGCTTATATGTAAACAAAGAGGCCTGTGCATAGAACATTCAGAGATAAAAATACAGCAGGAACTTGTGATTGGAAGGCTGCATTGCACACTGCAGACATTTTACATATCTAAAAAGCTTGGATTGGAGGAATTGTGTTTACTGCTTCAATTATACTGAACCCCAATGAAAAGTATCCACATAAAAAAATTAACACATTAATTTTGTAAGTTACTAAGTACTGTGTGTGCATATATGCATGGTTTGGAGCCTACATCAGGGTCATTCAGGACAACTTTTTAACTTTTGCTGGGTTGTTACATAATGCATGTGACTTTTGTGCACCGAATATGGCTTCTGACCACCACTCCTATTGGATGGCTAAAATGACCTGATGTTTTCAGTGGCTTTAAAAAGGGATGTTCAGCCAAGAAAAAAGCCAGTGGTCTCAGGTGTGTTGAGGCGATCATGCCGCGTCTGAGCCAAGGTCAAAGACACCATGCTTTGGGGCTTGCAGAGGGTGGAGTCCCAATCACTCAAATCGCACAAAGAATGGGGTGTACTCGGCGCACCATCCAACGACTAATTGAACGGCAAGAAGAAACTGGATCCGTAGATGATCGGCCTAGGCCTGGCCGAGAAAGAGTGACAACACCTGGCCAAGACCGTCACATCCGACTGATGCACCTGCGAGACCGTTTCCGTACAGCAGCCCAAACAGGCCGTGAGACTCAAGGGGTGAATCACCGTCCTGTCAGTAGTTCTACTGTGGAGAGGCGACTGAGGAGCAGTGGCGTAACAGCCAGAAGACCTTACAGGGGTAACCTGCTGACCCAACCCAGAAGAGAAAGACGACTGCAGTGGTGTAGAGCACACTCCAGGTGGACTCGCCAGCAGTGGAATACCGTCCTTTTTACTGACGAGTCCCGTTTTTGTGTCAGCAGAGCAGATGGCAGAGAACGTGTGTGGCGCCGGACTGGGGAGAGATATGCAGATGCCTGTGTCCGTCAGGCAGATCGATGGGGTGGACCCTCTGTCATGGTGTGGGCAGGCATCAGCAACCGCTACCGGACACCCCTAGTGGTCATTCAAGGGATCCTCAATGCTAGGCGGTACATTGATGAGGTGCTGGAGCCGCACATGGTCCCATTTATGGAGCAGCATCAAGATCTGGCGATCTTTCAGCAGGACAATGCACGTGCACACTCTGCAAGATTAACAATGAACTTTCTCAATGAGAACAACATCAATGTCATGGAATGGCCAGCGTTCTCACCCGATCTGAGCCCTATTGAACATTTGTGGGATCAGTTAGGCCAAGGTATTCAACGGAGGACACCTAGGCCTACTACCCGAAACCAGCTGATCCAAGCTCTGCAGGAAGAATGGAATAATGTTCCCCAACACAGAATTCAAACCCTGGTCAGCAGTATGCGCCGCAGATGTATAGCATGTGTTGATGCTCGAGGTGGCCACATCCCATATTGAACAGAAAAATTTGTGTGACTTTCAATTAGGGCAGTTAATGACATTTTTTGCCTGTAAGTGACGTTAATGTCGGTAGAGCGTGACATTATTTTTACGCCAGAAAAGTGAATGCTTTGTTAAGTTCTAAGCACGTCTAGGTATGAAATGTTTCAAGTATAAACAATAAAATACTTCAAAATTGGCATGTGGATACTTTTCATTGGGGTTCAGTATAAGTACATGTATCATGCCTCTACATGTGTGCATATGGTGAGAGTATACATGTAGCATGCGCCTTTATAGGTGCAGAGATGCAAACTGTCCCTTATCATCAGGAAAAGTCCCACAAAAGTTAGTATAATTTTGATCCATTTACCATGTTTGTTTCGCATTGAAGCTGAGTATTTTCTCAAATATTCTTTGTTAAATATGCTCAGTCCCTGATATTCTCACTTAAATGTCCCTGAAATAACATTTTGAATGTTAGCATCTCTGTAGGTGTATATTTGATATTGTAGTTACAGGATTTTCTTTCAACAAGGATCAAGGCTACACTCCTTGGTAAGAAGACAAGATCTGGACATTGCATGCAAATGTTCAAAGGCAGTCTGTGTATTTGGGTTACTATCTATTCATATAATCATGTACATCGTTTTGGGTGTGGCCATCTTGTTCACCAGTGTGAGTTTCCATTACTTCTGGATTCTTTTTAATAATAAGGGAATCCTTTCAAGGGAACCTAGTGTTCCTTGACATTACTTTTTGTATTCTTTTTAATGATATGGAAATCCTTTCACCCAGTGACTAGGATTCCTTAACATAACTTCAGGATTTTTTTCATAAAGATGTGGGAATCCTATAAATGCAGTAGCATTCTGGAACATTTCTTTTGGAGTCTTTTTGTAATGATATGGGAATCCTTTTCAAAGGATTCCATCCTCATAAATATTTCGTTGTATTCAATGCAATATGCAGGCAAAAGGAATGCTAACTGCGGATGAAGTTAACACAGGGCAAATAGAATAAAAAGGAATCCTTTTTATAGGATTCCATGACGAATCCAAAAGTATCCTTCTTTTCTTACTAGGGTTTATACGATGGCAGATACTTGCCTGTCCCTTGTGTATGGTAAAGACAGCTCAATTGGATGCAAAGAATGCATGATCGTGAAACATCACCAAATGCATAAATACACACCGTATAAGAAGTTCTTGCTTATAATGGCTATGTGGCATTGTGATCTTGGGAATGGGGCAAGGTCACCCATTTTCGAACTTGACTAAGCCCTTAAAGAGAACTATCACCTTGTGCAACATAACAGCCCTAACTGAAAAACTTTTCAAGTTATCATGCAGAAATCAAATTCACTAAAGAAGATCTGTAACCTTCGAAATGGCGTCAAGGTTGCCCATCTTCGGACTTGATTGAGCACTTATAGAGGACTATATGATCCTGTGCAATTTGAAAGCCCAAGCTTAAGAACCTCTGGAGTTACTCATTTGCGTCGGTGTGTTAAAGAGGAACAAGAGGACTGTGACAGTCCTGTGCTCAGCTGACATGAACATATATAACCTGGCGATATTCTAAGATTTGCCCCAAAAAGAACAAAGAAATTCATCAAAAATCCAAAAATCAATGGAGGGTGTACATTTGAACCATGCTGGTAGAGACCCACCCAACGTACATTGCCACAAAGTTTACAGTCAATCTGATTCCTAGAAGTCGAAAATGTGAATTAGCATTAGAATGCTCATTGACTTACATCGTAGTCAATAATACTTGAAAAATCGTTAAAAATCAGTAATCCACAGCAGTGCCACCTAGTGAACAAATTTGTTTGACCCTTCCACAAGGAACATATCCACCATGTTTCAACTTAATCAGAGTTACGGTTCTGGGGAAGAAGTCAAAACTAGCAAACACACATAAAAAAATCATACAAAATTAGAAAGAAAATTGCAGTGCAACCTAGTGAGCAACTTCATCACTAAGAGTCCCTGAAACTGTCCCTGTGCAATACTAAAGCAATTGGATGATCAGTTTTAGAGAAGAAGATTTTTTAAGACTTGCCCCCCCCCCCCACAAAAGAACAAAAAACTATATAAAAAAATCCAAAAATCAATGAGGCATGACCATTTGAATTACCTTGGTAGAGACCCACCCAAGGCACATCCCCACCAAGTTTGAAAAGAATTTTGCTGACCGTTTTGGAGAAGTCAAAAATGCGAATTGTGGACAGACGACGGATGACAGACCATCACAAAATCTCAGCTGACTGACAAGTCAGCTAAGCTAAAAAGCGGAAGAAACGGACCAAAAACAGTATGTCTCCCACCCCCTCCATGCGGAGACATAATTAAAGGACAGTTGTAGTTTTGGTTCCAGTGACTATCTGAGCTGTTCAGTGATATTGCTACTATTAATCAGGATTTAATGTCTCATGTCACACAAGTCAAACACAGCAGTAATGAAACAGCAACTCTATTAACCCTCTCTAGGCACCAAGTCAACAGGTTTCCTCTGTGCACCCTTGGTACAATACGCCTGGAGTGCATTGAGACAAACTGTTGACTAATTGCCTATATCACTCATGTTAAATATATGAAACAGTTGCACATGGTCACATGACCACTAGGCCTCTGGAGGCAAAGTGACAAGCATTGGTACCCAAACCATGCCAACCTCAGCTGTTGGCCTGCAGCATGATGTCTTTTTGCAAGGCCTTATCTACAATTCTCACTAAAACTGTTTCCCGTTAGTACTGAAATTAGTCAAAATGACTGAATCAGAAAAACATTCGATCACCAAGAGCAAATTGTTTTGGTTGTTTAAAACAAAAACAAGAGGACTGTGACAGTCCTTTCTTCAGTTGACCTTGCACCAACAAGATGACTGGTCCTAAGACCTTTGGAATTAGGTCAAGGTCACCTCTCTTGAAGACTGTCATACTCAAATTAAAAGTACTGGCTCACTGGTCAAAGCTCTATCTCGGAGAGGTATCAAATGAACAGTAAAATTCATAGACGTGCCCGTGTGAGCTTGGGGATGAAGTCATGATCACCCAAGCACTGTTCAAATCTGGCCCACATTGAGGGCCTCAAGCATCAAAGTCAAAGCTCAAATAATTCTAAAATTATCAAACAACTAGGAAAAAACTTGACCCTGTGACCTTGAGAATGTGGTAAATGTCACCATGTACTGTGTAAACCTCTTCCTCAAATCAAGAGGCGTCCCTATGCAATTTCAAGGCATTTGGTCATGTGGTTCCAGAAAAAAAGTTTTACTTTAATATTTTACCAACACATGAACTCAACAATTCATTATTTACATTCATAAACTTGAGCTTAACTATTTCAGCAAACTTGGTAGACACCAAAATAAGGTGAATCCCCTTCAAATTTGAAGTAGATCAGGCAAGTGGTTTTGGAGAAAAAAGCTGAAAATGTGAACTATGGTCAGATGGACGACAGACAGACAGATGGCAGATGACTGACCATCCTTTAAGTTCAGCACCTGAGCTAAAAACAACTCAATTTCATCATTGAAGGAAAGTGTTTAGAAAAATAAATATAGGGAGGCCTGTCAAAACAGTATGTACCAGGTTAACACCCTTGATACATGTCGGACACCACCGCGGAGCACTTTTGCCTCCACATAATCTCAATGGATGAAGCAAGGGAACATTCTGTTGTTTGTAAATGGTACATCTACTGTATATCTTTTATTTTTTAAATTTTGCTATAGAACTATTCAAGTACTCACTTCAGTTGGTAACTTTGTTCCATCGATGGCAATAAAAAACAAAAACAATGAATTTTAATTTGAAAGAAAAATTTGGCAGTGCACAGTGGAAAATACATATACCCCCCCAATGGGGCATTCACTGCACATGCACATGCTAAATAGACAGAATTGTAGAAGTTATCTCTGATAAAATATGGCTGCGTAGGATCTTTTCTCTGACATAATCATAATTTTTTAGGGGCTATCAAGTTTCTGATTACGCTAAAGAATGTCAACCTAGTCTATACATAGCACATGGAGGCAATCTTGCAGAGATATACTATTGTAAAGGCCCTAAATACACATTGAATTAAAGATATTTCAACCTATCCAAACACAAATTTATGTATATGGAAAAGATTCTCAATACTCTCTAACTTAACAGTAGAAAATTGAATAGAACATTTCATGCACAATACTGGACAATGTAAAGACATCAAACAAAAACATGATTAGAATCTTGGCCCCTATAATATGTGTATGTGATTTTTCTTTGACACAGACACAGAGTAGAATATTGTAGTCAATGCCATGAGGCCAGTGCATTTTACAGGCAGCCTTCACACATATTGGTGACACCAGTTAGAAATACTGCATTTCTTAAATCACACACAATTACGCTTTTATTTTTGCATTGCAACTGGTTTAGAATGGTCAATGCATTAAAAGCAGGAAAAGACGGAGGCTTCAATTGGTCTTCTATGTACCATTATTATACAGGTAGAACATATATAATGACTTCTTAAAAAACAGACAGCAAATATTAGAAGTCCTCTGATTTGCGAGTTTTTTTAGGGGGGGCGTGTTTTTGTTTTGTTTTGTTTTGTTTTGTTTTGTTTTGTTTTGTTTTTTTTTTTCTTTTTTTTTCTTTTCTGAAACGTAACAGATGCAACACCTTCATGTTAGGTAACAAACTATGTTACGTTAGCACTTTGTGCAGCATGTTGAAAGCCAACTCACAATGTTCTGTAACATAGACTGGAACTATTTCAAAATTAAACAACCACAGAATAGCGATAAAGTATGATCTGGTGATCGACTGGCAGTTGAAAAATGAATGAACAAAATTGAACCTATTCAAGGGATTAACTTTTGCCTTGTGTGAATAACTAAACTAAAATTATGTGTGCCTTTGTACCACACATCAAAAGCTGTTGAAAAGAAAGCCTCACCATGTTAGCTACATCTACTGACATAAAGTATCACTGCTGCAATCTTAATTCCTCTCTCTTTTGAAAATGATGCTTTTTCTCGTGTTTGAAATGATAGACATGAGATGTATAGCTTACCAATCGCCATGTACAACAAACTTACATAGGCTATGAATGTTGCAATCCTGTTGCCCCTTTCCCCAAAGGGGTCTGGCTCAGTTTTCTGAAAAAAAAATGCAGCCTTTTTAGGCAGCACATATAAGTATACAGCAAACCTCAGCCTCACCACTCCCCATGAGTGCACTACTTTTATGAAGAAAAAGATGTAAAAGTAAGCACCAAAAGCACTGGTATATGTGGAGGGGAATCCCTTTCCCATAATACTAAATCTGGTGCAAATGTACTTATTTTGATGGATATGGATTTTCAGTTTTTGCGTTTCAGTCATTTGACTGAAGTTTTAATTTCACTATTTTGGATAAAGTTCCTATTTTATCTATGTTAAAATACTATTCCACTTTCTTTTCATTTTCAGAGTTTTGTGTCACCAGTGAAACATTTAAAATTTAAAATTAAAATATAGTGAATCTGAAATGGATTTACAGTGCTTTAAGCTCATTTTAAGACAAAATTGGGAGAAAATATTTTTATCAATAAATGAAATTATTGAAATTGATCAATTGATTTATTGATTTCAAGAAAGTATTTCTTCGTATCAAGAAATTCCTAACAAATAGTAAAGCGGCGCCCCTGAGATACTGATGATTATTTTATTGATATCAAGAATTACTGATATCTATGGGGTGCCCTCTTACTCTTTATTCTAAATCTATTGTTATGAATAGATTATTTAGTGTTATGCAGAATTCACTTATGGATATGTATAGTTATTCATTCATATCAAGAATGTGACTTTTTGATATCAAGAATTTAAAGACAAAATAATACAATGAACGGCCCCTTCACCGTGGAACTATTCTAAAGTTGCAAAATGGCAGCAGAGTGGGGAAAGGACATGCTTTCTACAGCCCTACCTGCAATAAGGGGCCGAGCTTGCAAAATTTCGCAAAGCCGACCTAAGGTTTGCTGATACGACACTACAAACTACATCCTCGCTTTTACAATATCTTCTACCTGCTATAGTTGACCTGAAAATCTAAGTAAACCATGCTTGCCAGTGTCAGTGGCCCGAAGTTCAGCTGCCATACTGTTGGCAGAAGACGGATTGATAAGCCAGGACTCATGATGTTGGAAAAGATAGTTACTAGTAGTAGTAGTAGTAGTAGTAGTAGTAGTAGTAGTAGTAGTAGTAGTAGTAGTAGTAGTGTGGTAAAATTTTGAGTTTGGCCCTGAACTTCCACGGGAAAGCGGGGGGAGGGTGATCTCATGACGTCACTAGCCGCCTTGCACCGACTGTTGACCAATCGGAAGACAGCACCAGACAGTTGCAGAGAGAACCATTTTACAGATACTTTGAAGTGACGTACATCGCTTGTTTCTTCGACATTTATTCATTGTATTTTTGATATTTCTGACGCCCAAAGCTGGGATTTGTTTCATGATATAATCAGGATTAAGGTGAGAGCAAAATCACTTCAATTGGTTCCCAGACACGGGGAACAGGAGATGAAGTTGTCATCGGGACCCCTGACCTAGTCATCTTTCATCGTGCACTGGAAGGAGCACCGGTTGATGTGTGGCGTGACCACCTTTTGTACATAGTATTAATTATAGTAATAATTGAATATTGGGTCACTTGAGGGAACCACATGTTTTTGCGTAGTACCCGTGAGCGGTTTCACGGCCATTGAATTGATTGAACGTTTACCGGCTTGAACTTGGGAAACACGTGTATCGTGGACTCGTGCATGTGGAAATTTCCATTCTTGCCGTATTGCATTGTATGTATGTGTGAGTGTGAGTGTGTCAACGTTTCAGGGCTTCTGTTAGTCGCGCTTGAAATAAGAATGTTTTCCGAGGGTTTCTGTTAGTTATTCTTGTGGAATCATTGTGTGCTTGTGTTGTGTGGAGGATGGAGTGCTGTAACATCGCATTCGAAACTTCTGAAGGAGAAACTTTACCCGCCATCGGTGAAAAAGCAGCCACCGTCACGTGGAGACATCTGGCGGAGAAATTAAGAACTTGTAGCGGCAAATGCATGTGCGCTAGGCGTGCGTGTCTTTAGTAAAGAGTGGTAGTTGGGATCGCGTGAGTAATCAATCTGTGCAGTAGAAAGAAACATCGATGTGTATTGGCGATCCAGGATTAAATGCACAGACGAAACAGACGCACGTATTGACATCTGCATACATATTGGTTGGCAAATAAAATCTGATGAAATCAGTGTGTGTGCGTGTGCGACTGTTGTTATTTATAACCCGCATTTGAATAAGATCCGTGCGGTAAAAGGTACAGGCAATCACAATTAAAGAGTACCATCTAAACGGGCCTGTGATTTAAATCTGTAAGCAAGAACTGCAATATCTGAACTTAAATTTGTTTTGCAAATATATTTTGCGTTCCTGTGTTGGTGAGAAGTGATATCTCTTGCCAGTGATATTTAGTAATTACTTGCTTAACAAATAGTGTGTTTTGTGTCCATATTTGATTTAAACTCTGTCCTATTTGAGTTCTGTTTAACCTGGAAAGTGTTTAATAATTCTATAAGTGCAATTTCCGCCATCTTTCGCGTAATCGGATTTGGCGGTGACTTATGTTTCAACCAGTATCCCCAACTCAACTCTAAGGTGTGATTTGTCGAGAAAACTGTCACTTTGGAGTTAACAAATTGATTAGATTGCTTGGTATTATAATTGGTTGCGTTATTGGTGTCGTGCGATCGAGTAGATGGTTCTTCTGATTCTATGCACATTCTTCAACCTATACCTGTCTCTTTAATCTTTGTTGGTGTCATCTGCTCGTGCTACACGATTGTTGGTTATTATTGATTGCGAAGTTGTCAAAAGGCAATAAGTTGTGGAAATTTCATTTAATTTTGTGAGTTGGGCGTCCGTCCTGTGTTCCTACGTCCACTGTAATATAATTCACATTTATTTTGTGAACGTGCGGTTTTGTATACATCCTGAAACAAAATGGCTGCCAAAAAGAGTGCTACGCGAAATGGGACCATTTATGAACCCAACGAGGAAGATCGGAGGGAGCCAGAGTTTACGCACGACGAGAGCAGGGACAATGAGGTGGGAGGACCCAGTGGGGGCGAACAGCCTGCTGGGGATGAGGGACCAGATGCGTATACCCAGGGTACTTCCATCAGTAGATTGCTCAATGAATTTAGACAAGAAATGCGTCATTTTGCTAAGAACACGCATGACGAATTAAGACAAGAGATGCGTGATTCTAGGAGCGCGCGTGACGAATTTAGACGAGATGAGCGATTCTAAGAGCGCGCGCGACGAATTTAGACAACAGATGCGTGATTTTACTAAGGGCCAGCTGTCGCACTACGACAAAACCCGTCAAGCTCATTTGCAAGACGTACGGGACCGGGTATTTGACCCTGATGAAGTTACGCAGAACCAGGGGCAGGCCCCAGCTACCAGTTCCCACCGCGTATTTAGCAGGGAACAGGACCGTGCTGTGCTAACCATGACTTCAGGGGCCAATGTAGAAAAAGGGAACTCAGGTGCACCCCCCCCCCCACAGCTCATAGGTATGGGGTTCTGCCTAATGCTGAGTATGGCCCCCAGGTGGGAAGTCTTGAGGAATTCGTTTTTCCTTCACCCGCTGAACATGTAGGGTCCCCAGAGACAGCCCTGCCACATTTCAGGGAAATCAATCCCAGAGGCATAAATGAGACTGTAGGTCAGAGTGGCTGGAGAGGTCAGTCGGATGAGGTGGAGGGAACCTCAAAACAGAATCAAGGGCCGGGTCTGGGTCCTGTGGGACAGTCCGACACTGTCGTAAAGTCATCTCAGACCCCGGCCAAGGGTTTTGTTTGCTTGGGATGGCCAGGACCCCGAAGGGCAGGGAACAGTGACAGAGCCCCCCCGAGATGAGGGTGGTTCTCAAAGGAAAAGGAGTAGGGCTGATGGCAGCATGGAGGGAATATTGGGTGGGCCTGCTGGTAGGAAAGTAGCCCCCCTGCATGGTAATTTAACGGAAGCCAATGCACCTGAGGTTCAGACTGATAGGGCTCAGGTCAGGATAAATGCAGGACCCAACATGCAGGAGAACGGCGCGTCACGTCAAGTGCCAGTCAGCATAGGACAGTCATTGCCCACCAGCATGGGTATAGGTCAGGCCGCCCCCAGGATTTTTGGTATGGGTGTGGGACAACCAATGTCCAGCAGCATGGGTGTAGGTCCGGTTGCCCCCAGGGCCCTCGGTATGGGTATGGGGCAATTGTTGTCCGCTAATAGGGGTGCACCAGCCTATTTCCTAGGGGGGACGAGCCTTGCGACAATGCATACAGGTACGACCCAGGCACCAGGTGGGTATGATGGGGTTGCTTTTGGGGGCAATGATCATCAAGGAGTATGCCCCCCTCCTGAAGTGAATAGACCCCCCCCCCGGCAGGCCCGATGATGGATGTCCCCCCACCGTTTTGGTGTGAGTCTTCGGCAGGGCCGGGGCTCGTGAGTATGCTCCCGGGAGAGAGCGGGATGTCACGGATTAGAGATGCTGTAGACGCACCTCAGGGTCTACCCCCAATTGGGGGTCCCTGGCATCAATTAACATTCGTGGACGAGTCCCCATCGCTGGGGAGATCGATTGGTGGTGACCGAAGGGAAGGTGACTTAAGGGATGTTGGCCGTGGTGCAGATGGGCCCCCCAGAGATTACAGTGGCCACCAAGGGCCACCCCAACTCGATGTGGGTAGATGCAGGCCCCATAGAGGCAGAGATAGCCATGGGGAGTGGGTGCCAGCTAATCATGGTGAGGATGGGCCCCCCAGGGATTACATTGAACACCAAGGGCCACCCCCACTCGATGTGGGTAGATGTAGACCCCCTAGAGGCAGAAATGGCTATGGGGAGGAGGTGCCGGCCTATTAGGGCGAGAGCGAGCCCCCAAGGGATGACAATGGCCATCGCAGGCCACCCCTGCTGGGTGTGGGTGGACACAAGCCACCCAGACGCAGGAATGGTTATGAAAGGCGCACGTTTACCGATCGTGATAGGGATGAGCCAAATCGAGATACGGACGATCAGGAAGGGCTGCCCCCAGTCGACTGGGAAGCCGTTGAGCCCCTTAGAGGTGGAGGTGATCACCAGAGGTGTGCTCGAGATGGGCCTGGGGCTGCACGTGAACCTATGCGCAGAGTGGAAGGACCGAGGGTGGACAACCCACACGCACCGGCTTCTAAGCCACCAAGGTTCGGCAGTGTTGGGGATTGGACGTCTTTTGAGGTTCCTTTCGAACGGTATGCTCGACGGTATGGGTGGACTGATGCTGAGAAGCTAGATAGACTGTATGAATGCCTCGAAGGAGTAGCAATGCGGTATCTGTGCTCTTTACCGGCAACCGTGACGACTAACTATGCCGATGTTCGACGAATGCTAGCGGATCGATTTGGTGTGAGGGACCCCCCGAGTGTTTTAAGGAAAAAGCTGCATGACCTGAAGCAGGGGAAGCAGGCGCTCGAGGAATTTGCGGAAGAGATTCGACGGTTGGTGCCCCTGGCGTACAATACAATTGTGCCGGCAGACCGGGAAGAGTTTGCAGTTGATGCGTTTTTAAAAGGATACAAAGACAAGGAGGTGGCATGTTTAGTCATGGCCCAGAATCCTAGCACTCTAGCGGAAGCTGAGGATCTGGTTAGGGCTAGAGAGTGTGAATATGTCTACATCCATGGGACTAGCTGTGAGTCTTCCCTTGCGAGGCCACGTGTCAGAAGGGTGGCATGGGCAGGTGATTATGCGCCCGCTGCAGATGAGGTTGGAGAGTATGACTGCCAGCGGATCGGTTGGAATGGCCCTCTCAACAAGCAGTGTGCGGTCACCGAGGATGGCCAGCTGGTTGCTGCAATGAAAGAAATGACCAAGGGCCTGGAAAGCATGTCGAAAGAAATGACCAAGGGCCTGGAAAGCATGTCAAGAGAGATGACTAAGGGTATGGATGGCATGACAAAAAGTGTGGATGGCATGACTAAAGGTATGGATGGCATGTCCAGAGAAGTGACAGGGCTGGGAGCTCGGATGTCCAAGTAGTTAAGTTCTTTAACTCACCGATTCAACGAGGCATTCAAGCTGAAGCCCTCCCATGCAGAGACACCTAAGGGCGCAAGTAACATTCCCGACAGAGACAATAGAGGACAGAGTTCCCCCGTGGTGGAGAGCCCAGGCAGGGGTCGTCCGTTTAGACAAGGAAGTCCATACAGAGGTATGACAAGTGGCGCAAGGTCGCCACCCCCCATTTACAGGGAGCCCAATGAGGAACGGTGAATGGTGTTTTAAGTGTAACGAACTTGGACACTACAAAAATGAGTGCCCACAGATGCGTTCCCGCAGTCCTAGCCCCGTTTCCGTGTCGGGAAACTAGTAGGGGCTGAGTCGGCAGGCCGAGGCTCAGTCCATAAAAGGTGGATATCACCTCATGTAAATAGGCCTTCAGATGAAGAGAAAAATCCAAATGTTACAATGGGGAATTTCCCGGTCGCTGAGAACACGCCAGCAAGCCATGAAGGTTTTAAGGTGGGTCGAGCAACCTATGGGCTGGAAGAATGGGATCCAGGGGGGAACGGGTCGCACGAAGACATAGAAACCGAGGTTTGCGTTTGGGAAGTTGGAGGAGTAGGAGTCACCCTTATGGTTAACATTGAAGTAGGAGGTTGCTCACAGCTGGCAGTGGTTGACACTGGTGCACAGGTGACTGTATTGTCTGAGGCAATTGCAGGGCGGATGGGAATTCCTGCCGGAATCTTGGCGGATCTACCAAAGGGTAAACTTCAAGGTTTCGGCAAAGATGGCTATGTTGAAGGTAAGAGAGGAATCTGGGTGAGGTTTCGAGTGGGAAGTCGAGAGATCAAGTGGCCAGTGTTTATTGCACCCGCCAGGGATGACTTACTACTCGGGCTCGATTTTCTCATGGCTATTGACGCCACCGTCAAGGCTAGAGGTGGATTATGGGTGGACGGTGAACTGATACCCACTCAGTTTAGGCTTGGCACTCCCCAGGGGGCTCAAACCAGAGTCTTTTTGGAGGAGGCGGTTAATCTCAAACTGGAGACATAGAGATTGGTGTGGGGTAAGGTAGAAGTCCCAGATCCTAATCCCTATGCTATCTTAGAGCCAGTCAGCATACACGAAGATGTTTTAGTCGGAAGTGTCTTAGTGTGTAAAGGGAAAAGGATTCCATTGACACTTGTTAACATGTCTTGTTAGGAGGTGTCGCTGTCTTCGGGTGTTTGTGTAGGGTGGAGCCACATGAGACAGAGTCTCAGGGGGGAGTTAGTTGCGCCCCACCTCAGGTATCGCGTTGTGAAATTATGGTCCCAGACACAGCAATTGAAGAACAGGACACACAGGGGACTGCGAATAATGCCAACGGTGAGCCTGAGGAGACTGGCGACACAAGTTGCACAGTTCCGGCCCATCTTGAGGAACTGTATAAGAGAAGTAGTCAAGGACTTTCTGCAACGGAAGCCAGAGAACTTAGAGACTTGCTTTGGGAGTATCAAGACATTTTTGCTACCAATGACTCAGACTTAGGCTGTTTTGGAGGGGTCAAACACCGGGTGGAAACGGGATCGGCGCGCCCTGTGAGGGACTCGCCAAGGCAGACGCCTCTTGGTTTTCAGTCCGAAGAGGAAGCCCATCTGAATAAAATGTTAGAATCAGGGGTTGTTTCCCCATCCAGCGGAGAGTGGGCTTCACCTGTTGTTCTGGTGAGGAAGCGCGACGGAGGAGTCCGGTGGTGCGTTGATTACCGGAAACTAAATGACCTTACCATTAAAGACAGCTACCCACTGCCAAAAATAGACGAATGCCTCGACACTTTGAGCGGTTCCTGCTGGTTTTTGGCCCTCGATATGAAAAGCGGCTACTATCAAATCGAGGTCGACGAGCGCGATAAGGAAAAGACCGCGTTTACAACGCGACATGGTTTGTTACATTATAACCGAATGCCGTTTGGGCTCTGTAATGCGCCTTCGACTTTTCAGCGAGCGATGGATCTCTTGCTTCGGGGGCTGCAGTGGAAGACACTGCTCGTGTATATTGATGATGTAATTGTGACCGCTACGTCTTTTTTGGAGCACCTGACCCGCTTACGCGAAGTTTTTGAGCGCTTCTGGACCAACAAGTTGAAACTTAAAGCCAAGAAATGTCAGATTTTTCGTGATTCGGTTGTGTTCTTGGGGCACCTGGTGAGCCAGGAGGGGACACAAACCAATCCCGTGTTGACAGAAAGTGTGGCAAAATGGCCACCCCCCAGCCACTGTTTGAGAACTACAGTCCTTCCTGGGCCTGACCAACTACTACAGAAGGTTTGTGCAAGACTATGCTGTGATTGCCGCACCACTGACAGATTTATTGGCCAAGGGTGTGCCGTTTGAGTGGGGTCTGGAGCAGGACCAGGCCTTCCGCATGTTGAAGGAGAAGCTAATATGCCCCCCCCCCCATCCTGGCATACCCAAAACCGGACAAGACTTTCATACTGGACACGGATGCAAGCTCTGTGAGTCTAGGGGCCGTTTTGTGACAGGTACAGGATGGCATCAAGAGACCAATAGCCTACGCCAGCCTGCGACTCAACAGGTCCCAGCGAAACTATTGTGTGACTCGCCGCGAACTACTGGCAGTGGTTAAATTCACCAGGCAGTTCAGACATTTTTTGCTTGGCAAGAAGTTTATTCTACGCACCGACCACAGTAGTTTAACATGGCTGTTCAGGTTTAAGACCCCAGACAGACAGTTAGCCAGGTGGCTAGAGTCCATGAGCCAATTTGACTTTACTTTACAATATAGGCCAGGCGTGCGGCATGCTAATGCTCTTTTGAGGCTGGGGATGGACACTGATGTCTGTGACTGCTACGACGTAGGAAAAGATGTTGAGTGTGTGCCTTGCAAGGGCTGCGACCATTGTCGTCGTGCTCATGAAGCGTGGTCCAGATTTGTGGATGAGGTTGAAGACGTGGTTCCGCTGGCCATGAGAAGCATTGACGAAGCTGAAGTGACCATAGAGACCGACCAGGAGGAGCCATCCAATTGGCTGAGGGCCAAAATCCCCGCAGATTTGCATGACCTGCAGATGGAGGACCCGGATTTCGCTGAGGTCTTCCGTTTGGTATCGGAGGGACGGCCACCGCAGCAGGAGATGACTGGCGCGTCTCCTATGCGGAGAAAGTATTGGCTGCTGTGGTCCCAACTATCAGCCGTGAGTGGAGTTCTCTACTATGATTGGGTAAACGCTGCGGTGGGTAGGACTAGCAGACTATTGGTGGTCCCCCGGGGTGTACGAAGGGACCTTTTCAAATCCCATCACGAGCCACCCACAGCTGGACATCAAGGCATTACAAAGACATTAGCCCGATTGAGACTCTTTTACTTTTGGCCAGGAATGAGTGCAGATGTGGCTGATGTGGTACGCACTTGTGCCACCTGTGGTATGTGCAAGAGACCAAACCGTCATGGCAAGGCACCCTATGAGATATACCAAGCAGGGGCTCCTATGGACTGGGTGCAACTAGACATCCTTGGACCCCTGCCTGTGAGCGACTCCGGACACAAATACATCTTGGTGATAATGGATCAGTTCACAAAGTGGGTGGAAGCGTACCCTTTGGAGGACCAGACTGCAAGGGTCATCGCCCATAAGCTTGTCAATGAATTTGTTGCCCGTCTGGGAACTCCGTTAGAGATCCATACTGATCAGGGCAGAAACGTTGACGGAGAGCTGATTCGCGAAGTGTGCCGCTTGCTCGAAGTCCGTAAAACGCGAACAACACCACACCGCCCGAGTTGTAATGGCTTGGTCGAGCGCTTTAATAGGACTTTGTTACAGATGATCAGGTGCTACGTTAGTCGAAATCAGCGTGACTGGGATAAGCATGTAGCACTGCTCTCTGCTGCTTACAGGAGCACACCACATCCTAGTACGGGCATGAGTTCAAACCGGCTAATGCTGGGTCGCGAAACCAGATGGCCGCCAGATTTAGAATTAGGCCAGGCGGCTACCCCAGGTGAACATGAAACCTACTTGGACTACGTGCAAGATCTTGCCAATGCCCTGGAGGATGCACAAGATATAGCGAGGGAAACCTTGGGAGTCCGTCAGGAACATCAAAAGACGGTCTATGACACAAAGATTTTGGAGCGCACATTTGCAGCTGGAGACTTGGTACTCATTAGGGACACCCGTAGAGTTCCCGGAAAGAGCCCTAAGTTGCAGCCAATGTAACAGGGACCATATGTCGTGGAAAAGCAACGGGGTCCAGCTTTGTACGTGGTGCGATCTAAGCAGAGTGCCAGGGTGTACCACCATGATAGGCTAAAGAAATACCTAGGGGAAGACATTCCGGCTTGGCTGAGGAGGGCTCGCCAGAGGATTCTGACTGCGCCAGCTGCCGAGGGGCCAGATGAGGATGCTACCCCAAGGCCGGAAGGGGTACCGGAGCCGGAATCTGCAGGTGGAGATGTCCAGGTGCCGGAGCCAAGGGGACCAGACTTACTGATCTCCGAGGAGAGCGATGTTACAGTCCGTCCTAAAACACGAGGACAAGGCCGCAGTCCCCGTGATGACAAGGATGTGGCCCATGTGGGAGAACCCCCTCCGCCTGCTGCTCCGCCACCGCCTACTACCCAGTGGGGTAGACCGGTTGTTTTGCTGGCGCGGTTTCGTTAAGTAACAGTGACAATTCTCCTTTTTGGGTTCCTCCAAGTAAACATACAATGGGGAAGATAGACCATGAATGTGTGAGTAACTAGTTACCGCTGTTTAAGCAGCCATTTCCTTTTGTGATAGCAGGTGTTTCTTTACTTGCGGATACTTCATGATACCTAGAGTATTACCTACTCCTAGAGAGATCACCCCCAGGTTTGGTGAAGTAGTGGGAGGAGGGCAAAACTTTACTGTGAGAATAGATAATGATTTTCATGGGCTGTCGGGACGCCAGGCATTTTTTGATGCCATTATGATGGAGCAATTATGTCGCCCCGGGTCGGGATTTTATCCCCTTCATGTAAATGCTGCCACTCGTGGGAGTGGGTGGGGGACCGTACCTCAAATTGCGAGGACGTTAGCATCCAGACGGATTTGGATGGTCAATGGGGGGCATCTTAGTCGCCAGCGTGGTTAGAGGAGATGCGTAAAGTGATGAGGCTGGGTATTGCTGACAGTCTGCAGGAGGCAGGTCGTCTTGTGGACATGCTCTTGCGTGACGAGGCTCCGCCACCTGCTGCTGTCGACCATATTGCAGGTGGCACGACTGTTGGAGAGGAAGTTTTGCTGCCGCCAGCTGTCCCCCTTGGGTGGGAGGATATCAGGGCGGAGGTACCTCTACCGCCGGCTGACCCCGTTGGGTGGTCGGACTGCAGAGCTGGGGATTTTTCGAGGGCCGCTGAGGCTCAGGCCTCTCCATCATCTGGACCTACTGCACCAGTGGTGTTTGAATATTCTCATGGCGCGGTGTCGCCTAAGGGTGAGCAAAGGCCGGAGGGTTGCCCTAGACAGGAATGACCGCCAGGCGCATACCCTGGAGATGTGCCCACAGTTGGGCAGGAGGAAGGGGCGGGGTTGTCCCTTAGTCATATCAGGCGTAGGGAGAGGCGAAATAAACGGACCTTTCATCCGGCACGAAGGAGTCGGCCCCAGCCTGGATGCGCCCAAGAGGAAAGAGGGATGTGCTGCTGCAAGTGGGAACATCGGTGACACCCCTACAAGGTCTTATGCCTGGTGTCCAGTATGTGAGGATTTCGTGCCAATGTTACGCCAGCATGCACAGGCACGTCATTTGCCATGGTTTGTTACCCCACAGGCTGCATGTTGGCCATGTGAAGTTAGTGCAAACACACCATCCCATTTGCAAGCCCATATTGGAAAGAAACACCTCTGTGACACTCAGATCAGCCGGGATGACTGGCGGGAACTGATGATGGCCTTTCTTGACAACATTGCCAGCCACCTTGGGGTCAGCCTGTCAGCCTTGCCGCAAGAGATTTATGAGAGGGGGTGGACTTTGACAGGGTCATATTTCGAGGGCGAGGACTTCCCTCGGTATGCTGACCAAGAGTTTTTGCCGGGAGACCTGAATGTGCCACGGGATCCTACAATGCCTGCCAACCTCCGAGACCTGCTTGGGTGGAAACAGATCCTATACATTTTAGCCCACACAATGGACCCAAGGCGGAGGGTCATTGGACAGGAGTTGGTGTTCTCTCTGTACCCAGAGGAGGGCCATGTGTACTTTCTCCTTTAAAAGTGTCACCAGTACCTATAGTTCACACTTTTTAAGCGGCTTACATATATTGCAATAGTTACCGGGTTATTTAATACAGTTTGAGAGATGCTTCAGAGTACTGAGCTGGCGTTTCCGAGTCACTTAGTGCCATATGGGGTATCACGTTTGCATCCTTAAGTGGTGAATCTTAAATCTTAGACCTGCTAGACAGCAGGCACACGAGTTAACCGTTGTGAATGTAGTTGATAACAACCGCTCTTTAGTGATGGCGCTACTCCTTTGTAGTTCCGGTCTTATAGGTTCCGCTCTTAAGCGGTCATTACATAAAGGTATGTGCCAGGTCACGTCCCTATTGTAGTATAAGTTCTGGGATGTTTCAAATAACAGTTGTATTTCCCCTAGAGAGTGTCATGAAGGTGGTTCAGCTTGTCTGATGGTGCAGCTTGCGCGGACGCAAGGGCGGCAGGGGGGAGTGGTGTGGTAAAATTTTGAGTTTGGCCCTGAACTTCCATGGGAAGTGGAGTGATCTCATGACGTCACTTGCCGCCTTGCACCGACTGTTGACCAATCAGAAGACAGCACCAGACAGTTGCAGAGAGAACCATTTTACAGATACTTTGAAGTGAGGTACATGGCTTGTTTCTTTGACATTTATTCATTGTATTTTTGATATTTCTGACGCCCAAAGCTGGGATTTGTTTCATGATATAATCAGGATTAAGGTGAGAGCAAAATCACTCCAGTAGTAGTAGTAGTAGTAATGCATAACGTTGCTTCGCAGATTTTATCTCTGTAAATGTATGGGTATTTTTATTTTAGAATTTCTACATGTTCATTGAGTTATGAATGCTCCGGAAAAAATTCGAAGGAGTAGTCAGCAATTAAAACAACGATCTGTCGACTTTTTGATATCCAGAATCTGACTTTTCGATTCCAAAATGTCTGTATGAATTCCTGATATCGACAAGTCCATTTCTTGCAATCATGAAGTGGGGTATTTTTCTTATATAAAAATCGAATTCTTGGTATCAGGAAATTAATGGAATTCTTGATATCAAAAAGTCTACTTCTTGACATCAAGAACTCGCCAATTTCGTAACAAGAAGTCACTTCTTGACATCGAGAAAAAATAAATACATAGCATAACAGAGCCCAATATATATCAATAATTCATTTATCGATTTCATTAATTCGAATTATCGATATCAAAAAATTGAACTATTGATAGCAAAATGGGAAAAATATTGAAATCAATAATCAAAATATTAATATCAATCAACCGATTTATCTCTATAAAGAAATAATTTCTTGATATCAATAAATACCTATAAATAGGAAAAGCGTGCTTTCTAGATATCAGAAATTTGATTTCTTCATATCAATAAAAGATTTAGAATTCGAATTACTGATATCAAAGGGGATGTCATGATATCAAAAAATAGATATATCAATTTATTATTTATGTATAGTAAAAATCGAATTATTGATATCAATGAATAATTATACATATTAATAAGTGATTCCTTGATATCAATAAATGAGTTCTTGATTTCAATAAACCTGGATTAAATAGTAAAAGGGTGCCATAAACATCGATAAATGAATTATTGCATAAAAAATCGAATTATCGATATCAATAATTCTCAACCATTTCCACATATGAAGGACTCGAATTCTGGAACTCATTTAGGTATCAAGAAATCCATTTATTGATATCAAGATATGACTTTTTGACAATGTTGCTAAATTCTGGAAAACGACAATTCGCTTTATTGATATCAATCATTTGTTATATTGATATCGATAATAATTTTTTATTATCAATATATTGAGTAATTGATATCAAGTAATAGTTAGAATTATTGATATCAATAAATTGATTTGTTGCTTTAAAGAAATGATTTCTGATATCAAGAAATACCTAAAATAGGAAAAGTGCGCCCCATAGATTAAAAAATAGATTTTGGATATCTAAGATTCAATTGTGGATATCAAAATTCAATTCTGGATATCTAGAGAAATATCAATTTTCGATATAAAAATCATTTTAGGACATTAAAAATTCCTTTTCAGCCTCAAGATTTCATTTATTGATATTCCAAATTTTGTTTTGATTAGGGTGAGTTTTGGATCTCAACAATTCAACTTAAAATATCCAAAATAATGTGTGTGATATCAAAAAGAATCAATGATTAATGTGCAAAAAATCTGTTAAGATATCTGTAGGATGCAGCTTTGATATGTATTTAGTATTTCTTTAGATCAAAAATTTCATATATTTCCTGACATTAAGAAGTTGACTTTTTTATCAAAAAGTCATGTTTGTTGTTTGAATTGCTGAGAAGTACGTTCTTGAAATCAATGTATACTTTTTGGTATCAGGAAATGAATTCTTGATATCAACAACTCAATTTCTTGATATCAAGATTTCCATTTTTGATATTAAGAGATACTGAATAAATAGCAAAGGGCACCCTATAGATATCAGCAAATGTTTTTTGGGATCAATTATTTTTGGATATTCCTAAATAATTTTAAATATCAAGAATAATCTTTTTGGATATCCATGAAAATGATTAAAGGTTAAAACAGCAAGCCATAGATACATAATGTCTACCAGCTGTCCACCTTTGAACATGAAGACACTGACTAACGTAGTTCTGCAATTGGTTTATAAGGAAACAAAGCTGTGATGTGCCAATCTATGTTGTCATGGTCACACATCTTTGTAAGCATTGATGGCACTTACCTGCATAAAGTCAAAGTGAGGCTCATAATGACCACCAATCCCATAGTTTACAACCTGCAAAAATAAGTAAATCCATAATAAGCTATGCTTCGATATCCAGACATCTGGCATTTTCTAAATGTCTGCATATTAAAGAGCACACGCGCTTCACCTGCCCATTACCCGGTAGATTAGTAATTTGGCACTAGGTATGGATAAAACTGGTTCTAAGATGTGCTGACGGCTTTGAAAGCACCGTGTGATATGCACTGCACCTTATTCACTATTTTCATTATTCCACAAGAAATGCTTAATGACATTATTTATGCAGCAGATCCTGCCAATGAGACCATGTTTTGAATGAACAGTATTAAATTGACCCAGGACACAAAAACATTCATGCTGAACTACAGAAGACATCACTCACTTGCCAAGTTTAATGGTATACAATGACTTCCAGTTCTGGAAACAAACTCTCAAATTTTCACCCATGCAACACAAGTGATGCATTTTAATTTGTCGGCACAATTGTTGGGCCATAGTGATATCACCCACAGTTTACTTATGCAAAATATAACCATAACGTTATTCTTAATTCATTTTTCCAGGTCTGTACTTTGCCCCGTTTGACGTTGGCATCTGCTTCAAACAGGTTCTCGCTTGTTGAGTGATATGCTAATACAGCATTTCACAGTTAACATGACTGTTATGTGGTGTGTCACAAAATAGATGTCAATGCAGCCCTACCTGCAATGGTTCTGCTGTCTCCAGGTCCAAGTAAGTCAGAGCCTGTACCTTATTTTTGACGTTGGCCAGTATGGGATGCCAGTGTTCCCACATCCAGGTACTGCCAATGTAACACCACACTACACTAACTGTCACAAAGTAATATTCTCTTGCCAGGATAACAACCAGGAATTGTCAATGTAACACCAAATAACTCTTCCTGTTACAAAGTAACATTCTGTTGCCAACAACTGGCACTGTCAATGTAACACCACATACAGTCACTGTCAAAAATAGCATTCTCTTGCTAAGAGTACAATCAGCAGCAAGCATGTTCAAAATTTCAAAGTTCAAAAGTGGAGTATGTTATATTTAAGATATGTTTCAGTGTGGAATGACACTTGTGGCCTGTAAGACAGAAATTGTTCACTGATACAACACCAAAATGCCAAAAGCTGAATAGGCACAAAGGCCAGACTAACCCATGCCAAGGAAACCTGTTGGTCTGGGGCATAATATTTTGTAATCCCTCATCTATAATTCTCGTTCAAATTATTTTTCATTGTTGTTGAGCTAAGTTAAAAACATTGAGACAGGCAACATTTAACCACACGCCACTTTTGAATGGTTTAAGGAGAAATGGGTTGTTCATACATGAGGCAGAAATTTAATACTACACTTTTCTCTCAATGCCTTCTGATAAGCATGTGTCACGAAGCCTATACATTAGACTTACCAGGTTACACTTATGCCAACACTATATATATTTTTTACCTTTGACAAACAACACTAGTCAAGAGGGATCAAGAGGGATAAATGTACAGGGTGCACCATTTGCACTGTTAACAGAGCTTGTGCAGCCAAAGGAACCACTTTGACCATTAGTCAAGAGCTGCAAATTCCTCACTTTGGCAAGTGACAAATTGAAAATTACAGTGAACATTGTAAATTATAGTGTTTGATTCATCTATCTGAAAAGTTCAGTTACCTGACACATTTCTACGGGAACAGATGATGTCATTATAACGAGGTTTTACTGTATTTCAATTTAAATTATCAAAGAGCCTTATCAAAATTTTGGAATAATTTTTACCTTCTTTCCTTGTTAGACAAAAAATGTTCAAAGTCTATATTTTGCCTGCAATATCCTGCAATAATGCCATCTGCAGTCTCATGCACAATTTATAAGCAGTCAGGTGAATACTGCATTACCCCCAAAACAGGTTTTAGCTCATGTGACCAAAAGTTACATAGATTGTGCAATCACTCATGTCTGCCCATATGTCCTTCCAATATTCTGTCTGTCCAACCATCTCTCCGTACACTTTTTGCTTGTGGGCACAACATAGTCCAATTTTTAAGGTAGTCCCATTTAACCTTAAGGACTGATCAAGTGAACAGAAGTCTTGGTTGGGTTCGATATTGGTAATGCCACCTGCAGTATTATGTAATATATGGGTAAAAATCTGATAATCTTGTGACCACTCTAGCATCGTTAATGTTTGGTAGATCTTCACGAATTTAAGTGGGATTGTGAAAAAGGTCAAAGCCTCAGTACCGTATGATACTAATGGTGCCATCTATAATTTGATGAAGATTATGGGCCAAAATGTGTTTGAAGACATAAAATTTCTTATCTAGAAACGTAATTAGATTAGACTTGCCAAATATATAGGATTCATAGACCATGTCATGGATTCTGATGATTGTCCAAGTTCTTTGTTGTTCACTAATAACTCAAAACGTTAGTACCTGATCTGAGCGAACAGACCATTGTGTGAAAAGCTGGATGCAGGGCGCATAATTGGAAGAGAGTTCCATTGTTTTATTTCGAGTTGAAGGTCAAGGTCAAATGGCCAAGTAGAATGAACGGGTTATTCTGTGAATACTCTGCACTCCAAATGCAGTTTTTGAGTTAGGCCCATATAACTTTTAGAACTTATCAAATGTATGAAAATCTGTGTCGACGTCAGTGCTGGTGGTGCCACCTATGGCATAATATAATATAACATAATATAACATAACATAACATATATATGGGTCAAAATGTAAAATGTTTGTGACCAATCCAGCATCCTTGATCATTTGTGGATCTTAATGAAACTTAGTGGGATTGTAGAAGAGGTCGAAATCTCATCTGGGTTTTTTTTTTATACCAGTGGACCCATCTATATTTTGATGAAAACTATCAGCGAGAATGTCTTCAAAGATACAAAATTTGATATCTTGAAAAGTAATTGATTTGGACAGGCCAAATTTATAGAATATATAAAGATCATGTCCAATGCTAATATGTAATACGAGATCAGTGACCTTGACCTATATTAGTAAGGTCACGAGACCTGTTAGGTTGAAAAAAGTGATTTTGTAATGGTAGGGTGCAGATTGAACCTTCAGATCAAGGTTACACTTGTGTACATTGTGTATTAAGCTCTACTTGGTTGGATACCTTTTGGGTCACCATGACTTAATGATTGTGTGACCTTGATCTATTTTTCAAGGTCATTAAAAACTTAAGAAAAGGACATTTAATTCAATATCTTTATAAGGAGTATAGCATGGTGATGCCAGACGTACCACAAGTGTGTATCATGTGGAAGTTTGATTTTGCATAATTTAGACAAGCTTGATTAATTTTAAGGTCATGGTTTGAATACATTTCCAAATATGATTTTGGAGGGATTGTGGTCAGCAAAGTATCAGGCCTATAAGCCCTTTCGTTTCTGCTTTGTATTTTTTTATTGTTTTTTTTTTTTTTTTGCTTTTTTGTATTGTCTTTTTGCAAGGGGATAAAATGGGTAAAATAATAACTTCGTCTTGACACATTCATGGTACAGTCGGGACTCCCAGGTCACTTTGAGAAAGCATTAAAACTTGGCTTCTTAGTAAGAACAAGTGCTCCACATGGCAGCCCATGCAGGCAGTGACAAGTGCAGGTGAATGTGTTCTAAGCGACATGGAAAGCTTGCCCCTTTACTTTACATGCTATTTAGCGATTCATAAAATGATTGCATTAAGCCAACACTAATTAAATACTTAACCCTTTCCCCTTCAGTCAACAGCTTTCATTAGCGCATGATCTTGACTGGTCTCATCTACAGTTCTCAGTAAACCTATTTTACGTTACTGTTAAAACTAGTTGAAATCACTGAAGCAGACAACATTTGACCACTGCCTAGTTTCGGTTGGTTAAAAAGGGAAAGGGTTACTTTTTAAAGGGCTAGTACAATTTATAACAATAAAATTAGAAAATGCAGGTTTTTGTTGAATATGATATAGTGTAATTTATAATTTTCATTTAAACCCATAAAAACTATATATTTCATTAGAGAAGACATCTTGATAATGTAAAACCAACAAGACATCTTTTATAACTGTTCAGTCATTAAATATTGAATAGTTTTTAAATCACAATGAAATTTTCCATATTCTGAGCATGAAAAAAGGTCAAACACATTTTCAGATACCAATTTGCTTTTGATCATAGTAGACAGGGCGTATTGTTGGCTACAAAACCGTAACTCATTTTTTTCATAAAGGGTTTAGTACAAATTTAATGCTTTTTAAATAATGTTTTTTGTTTAATTTCAATAATCTATAAAAAAAAGAAAATACCTAAGCCCCTTTAAAAAACTGAGATATGGCATTTTAGACAAGGTCCTAGCTTTAATTTGATATTACAAGTTGACTTATATATTAATTTTTTCAACATGCTATGAAATGATTTAAATTGTTAAATCTACAATTCTGAGTAAAAATTAGACAAATGTTTTCTTTCGGAAAATATACTTTCGATAGTCTTGCATGATAACCCAATGAAATAATTACATACTTCTACATGAAAGTCACAAAGTTACTTGCCGCTTTAGGACACAAGCTACCAATGCACATCACATTTTTGGCTGCGTTTAATAACATGTATACACCTGCTAATTTCAAACCCTGAAGTAATAGGAGCCGGTGGAGACACCAGGCTGTATATCCCTATTGCCAAATGGGAGTCACATATATCAGAAGTGATTTTTGCACATGAAAAACTGTGTGTCAACTTCAAAGATGTTGAACAGAATGAGGTATTCCTATGTCGGCTGGCCTGCTTTGTCACTTAGAAACAGAAGATGATTAACCCGGCCATGAGGAATTCAAAAGTACTCAATCATATTAATTTCCCATGCAAGAACTCTTTAAATACTAAAGCATTCTTATAAATGGGCTTGTGGTACTTAGATAACTAGACTGGTTTTAATGTTTTATGAAAATGTCTGGACCCATGCAAACAAAAGTCCAAAAGCAATCACATACGTTGAAAATATTTTGAATAGAAAGATTCAATGACAATGACAATGGCAATATTGGCAAAGAATACCTAGCCTCCGCTTACTTACATTCCTGCAACATGCTGTTGGGATTTACATGCCTTGTATATCCTTACCTTTTGCTTACTCTGTAAAAGACAGATTCTGATTTACCGGTTTGTTGGTTGTAAACAGTGGCTTGTTGAAGCTAGGTGAGAAAAAGATAACATTTGATTGATGACAAAAAGGGGCCAATGGGGACACACAGCCCCTGACCTAATGTCTATGGAAATTAAGGACAGAAACCAGGCACCATCTTATTATCTGACCTTGCTCTGTAAACCAAATACACGGCAGTGTCCTGTCAAAGTCCAGAGTCAAAGGTCAAGTAAAGGTCATCCCAGTGGACATCTGCAGAAATGTGATTGAATTGAATACTGCTGTATGTTTCTACTACAGTACATGTACATTGCTTCCGCGCTGACAAAGCCACTCCGACTGCACTTGCACTGGAAGAATGGTCTTTCTTCAGGGGAACAATAATATAGAAATGGACACTTCCTCCATCTAACATGATAAGAGGGCGTGACCTTCTATTGGCGGGGCTTTACCAATTAGCACCTTTGCACTGCATATACTTGTGACAACTTTCTTGTGGCATTTACCCATGTCAACTGCCAATGGGCACAAGTTGGGCCCACATTAATGAGCTCCCACTGGGTTACTACCCAGTCAGGAGCTGGAAAAAAACTTTATGATGCAGGGAAACTTTATTAAAATTTTGTTAATAATTCTATGTAACTCCTGGTTAAGGCCTGTACCTTATGTAGTACAGAAAGACCAAAAGAATCCCTCTGACTCCCATTTTGCAGCATGTCAGATTTCATACATGCCTAGCCATTAGTGGACATGTAATCAGTGATATGAATATAGAGGGGCACGTCTTAACTTTCGAGGTATACTGGTCATATCACTGTCAGCCACTCCTGTCATTTTTATCAATTGTGCTTTGATAAATTATTATATCCATGACCGTGTGGTCATATGATACTTTAATCAATGTAGATGTTGACTTGGTATGTTTTATGAGGCATAAACAACCATAAAAACTTAACAAATGTCAATGTATTTTAAGTCACTGAATATCAATTGAGTGGGGAATGGATGTGTTCAACCCAATTAATGTTACTTAATGTATTAGCAGCAATTTAGGTGTTGAAATATATGTTTTAATTCATACACTGGTAACATGAAATTATCTGGCATCAAACTTAAGCATACTACCTAGGACTGTAGTCAATCTGAGAGGGATTTATATGCATCTTATGATTCTTCCTAATAAAGAAATACCAACAGAAAAACCTTCAAGCATGAAGACAATTGCTACTGCGTGTCTTACGCAAGTAAAAAATCAAAATTATTTTGCATGCAACAATATTAACCAGCAAATTCTTGACCATATATAAAATATAAAATTAATAAATGAAATAACTTACCATTGGAGTTGCATACTTCATAATGACGTTAATTTCTAAATCAGTCAAAAGATCGTGATAAAAGGCAATCCATGGTTTAAGGTACAATTCCTCTTCTCTGAGTGGATTCAAGTAAAACAAGGGGTTGTTCTTGTGAGTCAGTCGACACTTCAGTGTGGAGTTCAAAGGATTCAACTGCAAAGTAAAATGAACCATTTAATAGACACAATGAGCCCTATTACCTTTATCAGAGTATGCCTTGTGTCTATAAGGAAGAGGCTTGTTTAAGCTTAATTGTTAAAAATTTCAGTGCAGATGCTGGTCAATATAGCCTGTAAATTGTATCTAAAAGACAATGTCATCTTTCCAAATTTAAAATTGTGAGTTGACAAATTCTTCTTATCTGCTGGTAATACCAGCTAGTGATTACAGATATGTGAATACTGTATGTACTAAAAAATGAATCTTTAGCCAAATTTGTGTTAAACAGCCACCTGAAGGAAAATTCAAGTACCCTACAAAAACTAGAAACCTTAAAACCGTCAGGTACCCAGTCAAGAGTTTTTCTTGACTGGGGGCGATGCACATAGAGTGGACTAAGGCAGCTATTGACAAATCATGTGATTCTTTGTGCCAAAAATGAGATACTAAATTTTCAATACTGGACCATTAGTTTAGGGTAAATTTTGGCATAAAAAATAATTTGAAAACACCAGCATCAGGTTCCTCAGGGTTACCATAGGCTTGCTGTGAACCTTCATTGACCAGTACTCAACAACTTACATACCAGTATTTTGAATTTTAATGATACATTTTGAGTTATATCAGCCATAGGCATGTTATAGATTAGCACTTCTCTAGCAAAAACTGAAAACCACCGAACATTAGTCCAAATGGACACTAGGTTTACTCACAAAACCTACAAGTACATGCATATGCAATAACTTACGCTAGGTTCATCGCCACGACAAAGTTTTTCATACGTGAGGAAATACTCCAAATGCCTATAGCCATCCAAGGGTCTTTCATTCTTGAATTCGGGCAAGTCATCATCATCTGTGATCATCTGCTCGTACTTTCGCAAATTGTTCAGTGCTCTGCTGTTAATGGGCTCTGCAAAGGCATGTACACAGCAATAACAAAGGATGACCATGGAATCTAAAATGATCACCCATTTCATTGACCCCTCTACCGTTCTAGGTACAGCTTTGACACTTCTCTGTTAGAATAAGTTACCACGACATTTGCCAACAAACCTGGAAATACATGCACGTGTACATGTCCTCTAATGCAATGGTATCTGCTCTTAAGACCACCTCTAATGAGACTACATACTTTCCTCTTAATATTTAATGCTAACCATGGACCTAGTATTCACCATTTCCGAGTTCGAGTTACAAGCCTGTAAGATGTCAGATATGATAAACATACTGTGGAAAAGATTATGTATAGGACCTTGAAATAATGTCAAGACTACCAGTGTGCAATATCATCCAAAGCACTCTAAAAGATAAATACATGTTGGAGAAGATTGTTCCATTCTCAAGTTACCATGCTCACAGCACAATTAACAAATTTAACGTCCGTTACTTTCAAGGTCATCCAAAGTCAAAATTAGCAACAAATGAAACTCTGTGTACTTTTCTATATGCATATTTAATAGTAAACATGGACCTTGGATTCACCAATATCAATTAGTTAAAGCCCAATATATCATATTTGCAGAATATATTTTAACAAATTTAACCTTAATATGATGTCAAGTGTCATTAAGGGAACTCTTCTTAAGTTATTAAGATGTGAACTATCATGCCATAAAACTAATAAAGTTGGCCCTTGTGACCTGATAAGCAATCCAATCTAGGCTATTCATAAGAGCTCTCAAAACATGAAATTTCGATGAGGTAACTTTGAGTATTCTAAAGGTACTGTCTGAGCATCCTCAAGCTGCTGTAATGAGAACAGGTGTGGATAGACGGATGGGCTGACAGAGCTGACTCCTGTGGCCTTCAACGAAGATCAAGTGCTGATATTCACTCCCATCTTCGCTGTTCATGCACAAGTTATCACGATGGGAACAAGTGTGGAAGAACCACGACAAAATAAGGGCTTTTAAACATGTCTACCTGAAGGCATATTTCATTTCTGCACCAGTTCAAGAACTAGGGAAATCGTAGTACATGCTCCCTTTAGACAGCCTTTGAAACACATTGCTGGATCATGCAAAGGACAAAATAGGTCTGTAATGTAAGCAAGCAAGCTACAGCAGAAAAAAGTTTTTTGTTTCTCTTTTTGGGGGGGGGGGACATGATAGACTGATGAAAAAGAATACACATTTTCTGTTTGAATACAGAACAGTTCAACATTTTCATAATTTATAAAAGAGTAGACAGTTATTGTTTTGCAGCTTTTCCAGCAACCCGCTCCCACACAACCTCTAAGACTATTTTCGACATTGACAAATCATTTTTCATTGCAGCTGGTAGGGAAAAAAATCCTTCAATAATGAAACACTTTGGCCTAACTTTGTTCCTTCATATCAAGGTAGATATACATCAGCAAGATTAAATGGGATCTCAACACAAGTATTTCCATTTTTTACCTCACCTGAATCGTCAGTCAGCTGAGGATATGTGGTAGATGGGCATCCTTAGTCCATCCAGCGTCATCCACAATTGACATTTTTTATTTCTTCTCCAAAAAAACCGTCCCATATATTTATTTCAAACTTGGTGGGAATGACACTAAGGTAAAATGCCATGCTCCAGTGATTTTTGGATTTTTTATGATTTTTTGGTTTTATTTTTTGGCACAATCTTTAAAATTCCCCTATAAAACTACACACCCTAATTGCTTCAGAAGTTCATAGAAACACCACTAGGGAACCCCAGAACCTAATTTGGCCAACAAGTGGAGCTGCTATTTTTTTTCTTATGTTTACGAATTTTTGTGTGTTAAATCTATTTTGGACGTCTTCTCCAAAGCCGTCACTCACATTGTTCCGAAACTTGTAGAACAAGAAAATGAAGCTTCTGGGAGGCTGAAACAAATTACAAACTATGTGGTCATACTCTTGATCCCTGATTTTCAACAATTTTTTTTAAACAATTCGGATACCTGTCGGTTAATGCAAACATTCCTTTTGATTACCATGTAAGTCAATGAGAAGTCCAATGGAAATGACGTCACATTTTTTACTTCCTATCCAAAATCCTCACTGGATTAGGCCTATAACTTGAACGCGAACGTCAGCTGAGGATGGGGTGTTCACACAGCTATCATCATCATCATCATCATCGGATTCCCTTGTCACCATGTTAAAAACATTTTAAAATGTGTACATTGCTATGCATCTCTCCCAACCAGCTGTGTACCACTGAGATATTTGTGAATATCATTCAAATGATGACTGTCCCTACAAGGACTAGCAGCATCTGTGCTTACCAAGTTCCAGCCACTGTTTGGTCATATTAAGTGCATGGTGGACATTACCTTGCTGAAAAAAATACAGAAATACAAAACTGTTAGATTGATATATGGTGCGAGCCTGTAGCACCTGAAACATAAAACTGTAGATCAAATAACAAATATGAGATGAAACATCATGGTGTATAGACCTCTATATTGAGACACCCCTGCTTTGAGAGCCCACTCTCAGACATGTGCCAGCCAAAAATATTATTTGTGCAAGGTATTATCCTATCAGGAGACCCATCATTTTTTTAAGACTTCTTTCTTGAGGTGGTACAATGGGTCTGTCTCAAGACAGGGACTAAGTACCATATTTTCATTCCTTAACTCTTTCACTGTCAACTGTGACATACGTTTTCGTGATGAATGCTCCTTGTAAAATGCTTTCCTGGGCACATGTTGGGCCCAATGCACGCACGGCGTGCCAAGGAAAATTGTAGACTGAGTCCAAAGTGTGGCACTGAAAGAGTTAACAACTTTGAAAATGGAAATATTGGTACTCTATGATAATATGGTTTACATGTAACTTCATCATCACATCACCCTCCCCCCATTAGCCCCCTCTTGACGTAAGACCAGGTCAACAGCTTTCCATCACCACACCCCCATTATATATTTCCCCCTTGGAATTAAGGCTGAGTCAACAGCTTCCTTGGCATGTGTTGGGCACAAAGCCCCCAACCCAAGTCAAGGAAGGTTGTTGACCTGGGGCACATTATATTACAGTATTAAAACATGGCAAAGCTTGACAGATAGGATTTTCAATAGCCCATGTCCAAAGATTGCTTCAAATAATCTGCTTTGTACATAATTATATACGAGTACAGTGCATGTTTCTTGGCTTCTTGTGCTAGTTTACAAGAGACCACTATCCATCTTGAATAGATGTAGAATCTGATGCAGTGAAGGCTTGTAGTCCATGTGTCATATTTTACAAATATTTCTAAAATCATATAAGACATACATTTTGCAAGTACATGTACTTGCATTTAAAGGTAAGTGCCTGTGTACAGTTGACATATTATTTCACCAGCACCTAACAATCTAATATTCATAAGATAATTTTGACAACTAGTCTTGTTGAATATTAAGCTGAGAAAATGCTGTCAGAAATAAGTATCTAGGTAATACGGCCTCTGATTTTTTTCCTAGATACCTACTGCAGAAAACAAACACAAGAGACATAAGTCAGCCGTGGTTTAGCTAAAATCATTGAAGAACAACCCACTGCCAAGAACAACAGAAGCATGGTTTATCTTGAGGACTATATGGACAATACATACAGGTGAGGAACCACAGTGACTGGTCTTACGAGTTACCTTATGCCACAAATGCACTGACACAGAAAGTTCATACTGGACCGAGTCCTAGTTGTTCTCTATAATTAAACAGCATAATGTCTCCACCAAATTTATGCCATGCACAATAGGGATGTATCTACATTTACTTTATATTGCTCTAAGAATTCGAGAAAGGATGGCTACGCACAATACTTACTGTTTATCTGTTACATGCATGGACATTTTTTACAAGATGACACTATCCTTTTCATGCCTAAAGTGATTATGCCTCTTGCTGGGTACACATGCCACAAAATATTTTCCATTGAAACTTTTCTATTCAGCAGAAAACGTAACCAAACCAGTTATCTTTAATGATAAGTTTTCCTATTTCATTTTCCCAATGAAATTCCACCTGCCAAATTTGGCTCTCCACTAGAAAGAACACATCTACAGTTATAAATAAATCCTCCACTTCCACTTCCACTCCCACCCCTCACTAATCTCTCATCATGAAAGCAGAAAAAGGTTAGTGGTCCAGAATGGTTGCCCTGTTCATAGTTTAGTTGTTGTTCACTTTGTTCAAACTAACTTTCATATTATTCATGTAAATGAGCCTATTCGTGTCACTGAGTCGTTTGCCACCTGCCTTGATAAAAAAAATTCAAACATACCGCATTATCCTCACGAAGTAGGTGTGCGTCCTCCCATATCTAACTGTGACCACTCTGTGGTGGGGGCAAGTTACTTTTTCATCGGCGAAAGAAGGCCGCATACAGACGACGTATATGGGAATATAGCAAGGCGGATTTTGGTAGTCTTGGGAACGATCTTGGTGTGATTGACTGGAATGCTTGTTTTACTCCTAACAATAGAGATTCTTGTTGCGACTCTTGGTCAAGTTTATTTCTTAAAACCATCATGCGATGTATCCCTTAAAAGTATTGAGGTCAGACCATGGGATCTTCCTTGCTATAACTCCAGACTTCGACTACTTAAGAGCCAAGTTTATGGAAAATTAAAAAAAAAAAAAAAAAAAAAACCCTTAAAAACACCAATTTTGAAATCGGGCCTTGTGCCTCTTTCTGTCAAGCAAGGAATTATTATCAAGACCAGCTAGGGCTCGCAGGTCGGGAACATAATAACAAACTCCGTGCCCACCGAAACAATTCTTCTCAGAAAAATAAATGCTGGTTGCGTACCGTTAAACATTTTCTAAATCGTAATCATTCCATGTCCGAGTTGTGATCCAGGGTCAGCCGTCCAATTCCGGAAAAATTAATGCCGGTGTGCCCCAAGGATCGGTGTTAAGACCACTCTTGTTTTTAATTTATATCAATGATATTGTAGACATAGTCCGTTCAAAATTAAAAATGTTCGCTGATGACACTGCTTTATATCTTACAATTGACGATGCAATCGCTGCTGCTAATACTCTTAACTCAGATCTCTGTGATATTGAACAGTGATCCAAAGACTGGCTAGTAACTTTTAACACCCTAAAAACTAACTCTATGCTTACATCTTGGAAAACGGACCCATCAAATCACCCTGACATCAGTTTCCAGGGTCATATTTTGGATGATGTATCTCAACACAAGCACCTTGGGATAACAATACGCTTCGACCTACGTTGATCTGATCATAGTTTAGTTTAGTTTAGTCTAAACGTATTTTATTTTCCATAACGTGAGAAACAGGATTGGAGAACAAGCCGACGGCTTCTATCAACTTCTCTCCTTGATACAAAGTTACAATACAACATAATAATATGAAAACTGACAGGACTGCCCAAGTACTGTTAAGTATGTTTACACATACCAACCAAACTCAATTAAAACACTGACTCTTGGGCTTGCGTTTAAAGTAAGAAGATTATTAATAAGACTTAAATATATATTGGATTGAGATTGATACCACCCCAAGTTAAAGTTGAAAATTTGAAATGTTGACCATGCACGTCCAAACCTTTTTGAAGTAAATATAAATTCGTGTACCAAACGGAAAATTTCTTCGTTTCTGTGTGTCAGAGATATGGGGATTTCCATATAATAGATTTTTACACTAGACCTAGAAGCCACTGGGATCTCTCTAAATAAGTGGTCTGCAATATGTTTGTAATTTTCAAAATCCAATAGAAAATACTAAATCTGATCATATTACGGACAGCACAACCAAAGCTACTAAAATGATCAATATTATGAAGAGTCTAATTTTCATCTTAGGCAGAAACACTTTGGAAACTATCCATACTGCTTTTGTCATGGCCTATACTTGAATATGGTTGTTCGATGTGGAGTGGCTGTACAGCATCTGACAAGGAAAAGCTCGAAAATGTTCAATTGAAGGCAGCCTGTATTGTAACCGGTGCAATGCATGGGACAAGCAACGCTAAGCTATATGAAGAAATTGGCTGGCTGACTTTCGCTGAAAAACTAACTTTTATGTATAAATTGGTGAACAGGCTTGTTCCCGAATCTCTATGCTGTGTTATTAAAAATACTGCTGATATTCGAACATATGACAGTCGACAACAATGCGATCTTCCCCATTTTAGGGCCCGGACAGAACTGTTTGATAAATCTTTTTTTTTCATCAACTATTCGACTTAAGAATCAACCACCTCTGGATATTCGAAACTTGGCATCTATCCAGATTTTCATATCGAAGATAGCTAAACAGATAATACGTCCCATCAAGTTTCCTGAATTGTCTAACATTGGAAACAGAGTTTTGGCTGTCCAAAAACACGCGCCTGTGTTTAGACGCTAGTCCTTTAAATTCGCATCTTTTCATGATTCCAATAAAGGACACTCCTGAATGCTCCTGTGGTACACCACGAGAGGATACACGACATTTTTTCTTCTCATGTCTAAACTTTAAGGTACCGCATTCCCAGTTAAATACCAAAATTGCCCCTTTTGCTTCTTTCACTTTACATACTTTGCTATACGGCTCGCCGCAATGTTCTTTTTCCGAAAACACTATCATCGTTTTGGCTTTACATGAATATTTTCATGCCACCAGGCGCTTCAGGACTGTTGGTATTTGCTGATTTCGTTTAGTTTACCTAGCCTGTGCGTGATGGTGGCAGTGCTGCGTTTCCATGCTGTGACGAACGATAACTAACTTGTCATTTGAGCTTCACAGCAGTCACTTGTACAGGTTACATGGGTTAAAACATATTAATGGCGCAGCCCCGTTGTCTGTTTTGTCTGAGTGTTGTCATCTATTGGGTGCCAAGTGTAACATCATCGATTTCATGCACGAAATCGTAATGCTTATCGTTTTCGTGGATGGAATCACAACAGGATTCACAAAATTGTAACAGCAAATTACAAAATCGAAGTCCCACCACGAAATTAAACTGCTCTTACGATTTTGTGGACAAAACTGGAAGAAAAAAATCACAAAACTGAAAATATTTTACAAAATCCAACAAGCTTGTTGAATTCTGCGCACGGAATTGTTATACTTTATCAATTTTCTGCACAAAATCATGTAATATTATCAATTTCGTGCACAGAAGTGTAAGTTTTTATTGATTTCGTCTACGGAATTGAAAATTGGGATATACACAATTGTTAAACATATCGATTTCATCCACAACATCGTTAAGTTTTTCAATTCTGTCCATAGAATCCTTAAATATACCAATTTCGTCCACAGAATTGGGTAAGATTGTGGATTTGGTCCACAAAATTGTAAAAGCTTTCCAATTTTGTACACAAAAATTCCATTTTCCAATCAAATCTGAGACACAAAATCGAAAAACATGTCATGTAATCCATATGTTGGTAGCAATTTTTGTGCACCAAATTGGAAGAACATTTCACAAATTCCATAGCTTACTTGACTTCGTGCACACAATTGTAAGAGTATGACAGTTTTGTTCACGGAAGTCTTGAGTCGAGAGTATATAATTCTGTCCACAGAATCGTTAAGTTTTAAAATTCCGTACACAAAATCACAAAAACTATCCCAGTTTTGTCCACAAAATTCTAAAAGACACGGAATTGAAACACTTTATCGATTTCGTCCAAGCAATCAGTAAAATCTGACGTTTTTTTAACTCTAGCGTGCCAAGTGTAACAGCTTAGAATTTCGTATCAAAGACCCATGACGTTCTCAGAAACTAACAAATCTGGCACATGAGTCTATATTTTAATATGGACCGTTTGACACGCTAAAAAAATAAAAAAGGATAACAGGCCAAAAGGAAAAAAAAGACAGACTAAAAATAAAAAATGGACGAAAGGGACAAACCAACATTCAGAATTTCATTCAATATTGGCCAGTCTGCAATGTAACATTGACAGTTTCCTGTTGCACCGTCAATCCACAGTTTGCTGAATTGTCATGACGGCACATACTAAAATGCGGACATGGATGCGGAGCCTATGCAAAACGTGGACCCCCACTGCAGACCCTCGACATCCTCCATACCATCTCGAACTGTATAATTTATAAACCAGCAAAATTTCAGGCCTTAAATATGCCTATTTTTCGATATATTTAAAGTTCTGCAAATTCTAGCTTGTGTCTGTGGACTATATGTGGAGTCCCGTGATGCATATGTATACCTACTTACCACTGCACTTACATACATTGATCACTGCAGCGCTCAGGCAGTGGCCCGCTTGCCATCGAGGAAAAGCTTCAATCGATCAACATGAGTTTCCTTTCACTATCAAACCAGTTTTTATTCCAAATATAGGCCACACTGTGGCAGTTTCTAAATTTGCTGAAAAGTCCATTTATTTGTTTCTCTGAGAGAAACCAGACTAATGTTTCGTCATTCTTCAGCTGTGGATTAAACCTCTGCATATTGCTTGTGTGTGTGTGTGTGTGTGTGTGTGTGTGTGTGTGTGTGTGTGTGTGTGTGTGTGTGTGTGTGTGTGTGCGTGTGTACGGAAGCCCAAAGGTGTCAACCTCACTTCACCTTTTATCTGGTCATAACGACATAATATGTGCTCATAATTACATTTTATGTGGTCCGGACAACTTTTTATCTGGCCATAACGACATTTTATCTGGTTTGGACGCCTTGTCATTTCATGCACGACAATTTGTTGAAATTCGGTGAAATTCAAGCCACATGTCACGTGTGGAGAATTGAATATAAAAGCTAAAAGCCTTCGGAAAGTTTGTTTTGAATAGCATGGGAATGGCATGGAAAACAAAAAAACAGTGCTGACCAATCTCATCGTAACTCCATGTTCAGCCATTTATGCCTGCGTGGAACCATCTAGCCCGATATACAGCAAGATGTTCATTATTTGTCTTAATGTGTACGTCAGTACATTAATATTACGTTCAATCAATATTGAATGTTTCGTGTACATTTAACCATGTATTACCTTTGGTTCGTAAGATGCATCAGCTTGCAATCTATCAAAAACGGTAAAAAGATAAAAAGCTGTCCAAAACTGATGTCGTTAAGACCACATAAAATGTCGTCCCAACCAGACAAAATGTCGTTATGACCACATAATAAGTCGTCTGAACCAGATAAAATGTCGTCTGAACCAGATAAAATGTCGTTATAACCACATAAAATATCGTTATGACCACATAAAAGGTCGACCGAATTAGATAAAATGTCGTTATGACCACATAAAATGTCGTCTGAATTAGATAAAATATCGGTATGACAATAAAAAAAGTCGTCCGAACAACACAAAATGTCGTTATGACCTGATAAAATGTCGTTCCAACCAGATAAAAAGTCGTCCTTACCACATTAAATGTCGGTATGACCAGTTAAATGTCGTCCGAACCACAAAAAATGTCATTATGACCAGATAAAAAGTCGTCCGAACCAGATAAAATGTCGTTATGACCACATAAAATCGCGTCCTAACCAGATAAAATGTCGTTCTAGCCAGATAAAAAGTCGTCCGAACCAGATAAAATGTCGTTATGACCAGATAAAAAGTCGTCCGAACCACATAAAATGTCGTTATGACTACATAAACTGTCGTCCAAACCAGATAAAATGTAGTTATGACCAGACAAAAAGTCGCCCGAACCACATAAATGTCGTTATGACAACATAAAATGTCGTTCGAACCAGATAAAAGTTGTCCTGACCACATTAAATGTCGGCATGACCACATTAGATGTCGTCCTAACCAGATAAAATGTCGTTATGACCAGATAAAAAGGCGTCCAAACCACATGAAATGTCGTTATGACCACATATTATGTCGTTTTGACCACATAAAATGTCTGAATTAGATAAAAGGTCGTTATGACCAGATAAAAAGGCGTCCGAACTACATAAAATGTCGTTATGACCACATAAAACGACATTCGAACCAACTAAAAAGTCGTCCTTACCACATTAAATGTCGGTATGACCAGATAAAATGTCGTCCGAACCAGATAAAATGTCGGTATGGCCAGATAAAAAGTCTGCCGATCCAGATAAAATGTCGTTATGACCACATAAAATGTCGTCCTAACCACATTAAATGTCGGTATGACCAGATATAGTGTCCTCCAAACCAGATAAAATGTCGTTATGGCCAGATAAAAAGTCGTCCGAACCAGATAAAATGTCGTTATGACCACATAAAATGTCGTCCTAACCAGATAACATGTCTTTATGACCAGATTAAAAAGTCCAAACCACATAAAATGTCGTTATGACCACATATTATGTCGTTCTGACCACATAAAATGTCTGAATTAGATATATTAGTCTTAGCCTAAATATATAGGTATATATATTGTCTTTCCTTTTTTTTTTATATTAAATTTCTCCCCCAATCTAACTTTGATTGAATTTGAGGAGGGGTACGGGTTTTAATTTTTGTGTTTGCGTACTGGGGCATTTTATTTTCCGTACCAACGTACTGGGACTTCCCGAAATTGTAATAAACATAAATCTGCAAAGGATAGGGTAAATATCATACAAGCCGATAGAAATTGCCACTGGGCAAATTTGGTTTGTGGAAATGGTGTTGAACGGAATTTGTGGAAAATTGTGAACATTTAAATGCAACACAAGAAGTTTTTGCATTGAATAAAAAAAAATCTGTAAATTGTAACGCTGAAGGCCTAACGTTATATATACGATCCTATTGTGGTCATTTTCATTATCCCTGACTTTGTGTGAAAGTATGAATGTAAACTGTACTCGTCGTGTGCTACGCTTTCTATAATG
Source organism: Hermodice carunculata (assembly GCA_964020975.1). Taxonomy (NCBI): domain Eukaryota; kingdom Metazoa; phylum Annelida; class Polychaeta; order Eunicida; family Amphinomidae; genus Hermodice; species Hermodice carunculata. The sequence goes on along the minus strand of OZ026613.1, from coordinate 70,266,935 downwards.
TGAAAACATGTCTGCAGTTTACTTTGTGTTTATAAAGTGGCAGAGTAAAATGGAGACAATACATTTTTGGTGTAGACAGCGTTATCTCATTTTCACTGTTTTTCTTTTATGATGGCCAAGGATGGCGGACAGGCAGACATCTTAAGGGATTACACCTGATGCTTACTTCGGAAAGTGAACATGGCTTATAGTGTTGTTTGAATAAATTACGCGGATATTATAAAAACTGGAATTTGAATATCAATGTAGAAAAGTCCAAAGTAGAAGACGAATTTCATTAAAATCATAATTTGTCAAAAGTTCTGTGAAGCCAGGAAAAACTAATTGGTAACGTGTCAGAATTTTCTAGTTGATTGTGAATATTTCACTCCGAAAGATAAATTTATTTTTTAACTAAATGTGATGACGTGGAAGTAATTTGGAATTTGGGAAAATTTATAACCGAAACTGTAAAAATCAGAGGAAAGTTGTGATGGAAAGATATCCTATTCTTTTGGTTCAACTCGGTACACATATGTTTTTGGTTTTTTTTTTTTTGTTTTTGTTTTTCTTATCATCTTTATCTGTATGTGTTTGTAAGTACTGTTTATGCTCCCAACAGGTTTGCTGATGCGGGATCGTTGTGATGCAGACTGTGTTTGTACTGTTGTTGTTTTAGAGCCACCAACAAAATACCATGAATATGTATGAAATGGTGCAGTTGCAATAAAGGTCATTCATTCACCCAGTGCTCTTCATTACCAATCCTCACCCTCCGCCTGAAAGAGTATAGGCCCACTAATCTTTTGAAGGAAGGAAGAGAGAGAGAGAGAGAGAGAGAGAGAGAGAGAGAGAGAGAGAGAGAGAGAGAGAGAGAGAGAGAGAGAGAGAGAGAGAAAGAAAGAAAGAAAGAAAGAAAAGTTACGCAGCTTTTTGCGTGTTGGCGACAAAGGACAAGACCGAGAAATGACCAAAATTTAGTGCAGGCCTTCAGTTCACGGGTCTGAGCTAAATCGACACATTACTATAATTGAAGAACTCTTGGGAGAAACTTGCCTTTTGTGAGCGACTCGGCTTTTATTGATTCCGAATTTTATATCGCTGCCATGGAGGTAGAAAAACTCTAGGCCTGCTTTGCACACAAGCGAGAAATAAACAAACAAACAAATGTAGAAATGGGCTTTCCGACAAATTCTAAAACGGTCAGATTTTAGGCCTACCTCACGGTATGCTACACCTAAACATAGAAAAGAAGCTGACAGTCAAATAAACTCACGTTAACGACTTCGCCATCGGCTGTTCCACGATGGTAGGTAGACCGCGGTGGCCTGTGAGCGTGATACCAGACTCCAGGAACAGGATAAATCTTGTAGGATTTTGGGAACTAAATACCATTTCAGTCGACAAAATTGATAGGATTATTTGAATTTCGTGATATAATTTCGACAAAATTGAAAGGTTACTCGATTTTGTGGAATATATAACAAACTTGCACACAAAAGTGAAAACCTTATACCATTTTGTGGAAGAAATTCAAAACTATGCGCACAGAAATGAAACAACAGGCTTGAATGAAATGTGTGAAAATGATCGGATTTCATGATTTTCTTTTCCAATTTCGAGCACAGAATCGTATAAAGCTTACAATTTTGTGAAAACTTGTTCAATTCTGTGAAGTATATATTAGAATTTCGTGGACTAAACTGTTAAATTCATTGACAATTTTGTTGACAGAATCGATATGGCTTTTCTACAGAATCATAAGTTTTTTCAATTTTGTGGACAAAATCAGCAGACTTACAGGGTTTTCTGAACAAAATTGGTAGGTTTAACCGATTTTGTGGACAAAATTGGTAGCTTTACTTGATATTGTGGACGTAATTGATAAACTTACTCAATTTCGTGGACGTAATTGATAAACTTATGGAATCTGTGGACAGAATTGATATAGTCCTACTTAACAATTCAGTGGACGAAATTATTGGAGTTTACGGATTTCGTCCACGAAATGGATTTAAATAACTGCAAAATTTATGTTACACTTAGCACTCCATAGTCATCTGCAGCATGTTCCCGACTTCACATGCGTCTCGTGCTGTCCTTTCCATACTTGTTTTTTCTCATGAGAGGGATTGATATAGGGCTGACTCCTCTTTCCCAATCGTTAAATTTATGTTTGTAACAAGAACAGCGTACTTTAGTTGAATAAAATATATTTATATCAATGGTTTAGTTGACCTCGGACTCCATGTCATCCTAAGGCCCTCTACATCCATAGGATGGTATGGTAATCGACTCCATCATTGTACGCATAATACCCCAAATGAAAACTTTCTTCATCTAGAAATTGAAGACCATAGAATCAAAACCATGCAGATGCTTACCATGTAGGTGGAGAATGACAGATAGTCGAGAATGAGGGCTTTATCAGCTGTCTTGTATACTTCGCTCTCCAGTATTTTCAATGCTTCACCCATCCACAGAATTGTGTGATAATGATCGCCAGAATCATATGCTATTTTTCCTAATTCAAAACAGGCCTCAGCTGAAAAAAGTTATACAGAATGTATTAGAAATAGTATCAGTACATTCTGTTCCTGGAATAGTGTTCTTCCATTTCAGAGCTTCCACTTTTCACAAAGATATCTTGGAACTACTAAACAAGTGCTTTTAATGAATGATGATTCTTTAATTGTCCGTACATGTATACATGTATAGACACATGCCAAGTGTGTATGCTGCTAAGAGGTAGGGATGGGAGTTGGGTGGAGAGATTATTCTATTTTCCTGGCAACTTCACACTTGGAAAGACCAGCCCCTATTGCGCTGATGATTCCACAACTGTTAAATTCAGAGAGCAGGAAGTGACCTGTACACCTGTACAGCATTGCATTGTATGTTCACATTTATCCCTGTACTGCCAAAGGTCCATTAAAAAGTCTATGTTAAACCAACGGGGGTGGCCTTTTTTTCTCAGCTGTGTATATTTGTGTGTGTGTACATAACTATGTAAATTAATCATCTTTTTCAATAAGACAAGCACTTTTGAGTGGGATGACGACCATGATGATATTGGGAATAGAAAGTAGGCCACGATCACCCATGTGAACAAACTAAAACGTAGAGATCTAAATGGTACTTTTGTGACTTCAAAGCAACATTCATCAGGTACTTTCACAGGAGCAGCCTTTTAAAGTTTTTCCTACATAAAAAAAATTTAAAAACATCCCCACCCCCAAATCACTGAAGCATAACCCAGTTTAGCAATTCTGTTGAGAAATACCTCAGCTAAATCTCAATGAAGTTTGAAAAGGATCTTGACAAGTCTTTTGGAGAAAACTGTAGGCCCACATGCATTCACATTAATATCCACATGCTAAAAATGCTATATACATGGTCTTATTATGCTGCGATAGCATAAATTTATTACAAATCAGGAAATGACAGCATCTTTACTTAGTGAACAGCTTTCATGAAGATTATGTTCAAAGTAGGGTACATTACCACAAAGTTTGAACGGAACCTAGCCAGATGTTTCAAAGAAGTAAAAATAACAACATGATGGTTTAAGCCCCTTTAATAGTAGTGACTCTTCACCCTGGGTTTGAAGCCAAACCCAGGGTGGAGTCACAGACTTTGGTGTGCTGCCTACTGTGAGCAAATGCTAATTAATCAGATAAGACTGGCAACTCCAAGCAGGGTGCTGACTGGAGGCCTTGTTCTTGTCCCCAAGAGAAAGTAGTTTTTTTTCTTGTCAGGGCTGTAGAGACATTTTAGCATATCTATCAAATCATTTCATGAAAATTGACTGCTGCTCAACAGGATTAAGAAGTCCTGTAGGAATAACCACCACACTTCGAGATGACATCCTTTCTGGTTCTTAGTTTCTAGCATGTTGTTTGCAGCATAAAAAACACACAAACAATTTACATAATGATCTCTTTCTTTTTCTTTCCTCTTTATGATAAATATGTTAATGCCCGTGGTATAATGAAATGAAAAACCAGGCAAGTAAATATGCCACATTGGCAACCTCATCCTAAAACAGGACTATTAAAATCATTGACAAACACCATCACTGCTTTATAATTCAGGATATAAAAGCTGTGCTGAAGGTCAACTTTTCAGTGTTCATTAAACACATGCTTATTTTGCACTTTCCCTAATTTTAAATGGCACAGCCATAAACAAAGATTACACACTGTGTTGGGACGTGTATTTTCTCGTTTTGTACATACACGTGAACCTGCTACGATTGAAAACAAGTCCACCAGCGAAAAAATACACAGAGAAACATGAAGATATTCAACACCAGTATTAATATGTAGCAGAATTGTAAAATTCTAGTATCAACTACTGCGTAAACTAGAAAAGTATTATTCTAGTAAACTGATATTCAACACCAGTATTAATATGTAGCAGAATTGTAAAATTCTAGTATCAACTACTGCGTAAACTAGAAAGGTATTATTCTAGTAAACTGTACACAATATATAGAAACATTCTGGTCGCAGGAACACTAGTATTTGCTTGGTTAACCTTTGTTTGTGATACTTTGTAAAACGTAGGACTCAATAACATCTGGGACCAACAGGATGTTACTTGTTTAAACATTAACAGATAGATCGTTACAAAAGCAGGGTGCAAAAGCTGAAAGACCAAATTGTTGAAGAAGAGTATACTGAAATAAATGAATCCAATAAAGCATATAACTACAAAATATTAAAAATATGAATGGGAAACAGAATTCTTTTAACACAAATATCACTCAATTATGCCATTAAGTATTGTCAGTTTTGTACATGTAACTGTGAACTGCTTGCAAACTGTTTACAATGCACTGATCTCTCAAAGAACTTAAGATACTGTGAAACATGTAAAGACCAAGCGGTGCTGATGAAATGTACTTCATACTATAATGTGGTGGTTTTGCCTGTTTAAGGAAAATATCTATGCCGATACTAGTGTAAATACCCAAAAGCAACTAACTGTACTCAAGGCAATAAATCAGAAATTGTTAAGCAGATTTGCAAATTTCATCACCCACTGAAGGAAACAAAATTATCCACTGATCAGACACATTGATGTATATCGTGTGAACCACTATATCCCCATCAGTATAGCTGGCAGTCAAAATGTATGATTAGTCTTGCGGAAAGGAAATCAAATTGTAAAAGGTGCTAACCGTTTACTCATACATAACTTTTAGCAAAATTAAACATCAGTAAACTATGCAACCGCCATGTCTGGCCTCGAGAGTTTTGGCACTATGTCTACTTCATAAGTTTAATTTCGTTTTATTATATATACTCATTATTCATCACGGTGCTCAAACATTTTGTGAAATTGCAGAAGCAATAAAGTTTTAAAAAAAATCCGGCCAAGTCAGCAAAATGGGGAAACAATAGAGCTGTGACAGTCCTGTGCTCAGCAGGTCTTACATGCACAGACTCAACTGGTCCTGTAAACTTCAGAATGATATCCCGGTCACCTTTGTTTCAGACCAGCATCACTGTTGCCAACATGTATCCCCAAATGAATTTTTTTTCTGAAATCTGTCAAAAATCAGAAAATGACAGCACCATCATTTAATGGACAAATTGGTGGAGATGCAGTCCATGCACATTCCTAATTAGTATGACAAGGGTCCAACCTGCCAGTTGGGAGAAAAGTCTAGAAAAGTCAAAACACACACATTTTTTTTTTCAAACGAGAAAATAATCACAGCACCACCCCTTGAACATATTAAGATCTCTATGTCTCCAGAAGTGCCCTATGCAATTTCAGAGCCATTGGTTGGGCGTTTTAGAGAAGGAGTTTTAATTTAAGATATTGTCAAAAACTGGACAGAAAAATTCATAAAAGTTCCAAAAGTCACCGGAGGCTAACCATTGAAAGCCAATTGGTAAAGATTCACCCAAGATATATTCCAACCAAGTTTGAAGTGGATTTTTTTGACGGTTTCGCAGAAATAAAATACGTGAGTTGCCATTTCAATCCCCATCGACTTGCATGGTAATCCATGGAAATGTATGCATGAACTGATCAGAACTCGAATTGAAAAATTTGTTTAAAATAACGGATGTTTCCAGCAATCTGTGGGTTTCCTTGTTTACAGGTTTCCCCAACTCATATGATATTGTGATACAGCATTTGTTTGACAATATTATATTTGTTGGTAAAACCCATAAAGAAGGAAAAGCCACATGATAATCAATATGAAAAGGTTGAGATAGCATTAAATATGAAAGCCAACAAAGACAGTATGATAAGAAACTCATTCATTAAGCTAAGATACTAATGACAAAAGATAATGTAAAAGTACAATTTGCTGAGGGAAAACTGCCACATGTAAACAAGTTACAAAGTACATTGCTAATGCAAAAGTCATTTTTTTAAATGTGAAAAAACAGTTGTAAATTTTGGAACCAACTACAAATATGATTTCAGGTGCAGTATGCAAAATGTTTTGTTAGTACAGGAGCAGTTTATTTCCAATAAACAATGCAATGTATTTTGCTTAATTTTATGACATTCCATGGCAGGTGCACTTTGACAGGATCTTTCGTGGTAGCTTGATATGTGACATATGGGTAGAAAGATAACTGTATGTGATGCACAAGGATTATACAATTGACAATGGATAAACTTTGTCAAGAAGAAACGATTGAAATGCTTAATATATAGAGATGAATTTGTTGACATGTTTGAATACAACTTTGGAGGAGAGTAACTGTTGAGATGAATATTATCTTTGGCATTGATCACAGCATAAAGTGAGTATTTGTTTTGTGTGGTTTGATGTGCACTGAATTAATAAATCACATGCACATCCAACAAGATCTACGTAACATTTTCATACAAATATACACTTGAAGCTCTAGCGAAGCTTTTGAGGGATCGGTACGTAAAATCCCCTATTATCGCCCATCACGATCTTTTCTTTGTTGAGTCTTGATAATAAAATCAACGTTCATTTTATGTATTGAAACTTCTTTTCTATTGTTTGAGGTTGCAAAATATTTTCTCTCGTAGCAGAGTTGTTTTCAAGGCAAACTGTGTCATTTGAAGTCCTAGAAGTGGAAATAATTTGGTTATCTGCTGGGCAGTCATGGTTATCCATTTGGTCTTGTAATTTTCAAAGAAGGTGAAATTCCATTTTTTCCTCCCCCATTTCCGATGTGTTTTTTTTCGGAATATGGAAAATCAAAAAATGATTGCCCCTAATTTGCATAAATTTGAACATCTGATTCTTCAAAATAGTGGGGGACAAATTTATCACTGATCCAATGTTTCCATAAAAAGAAAGAAAGAAAGAAAGAAAGAAAGAAAGAAAGAAAGAAAGAAAGAAAGAAAGAAAGAAAGAAAGAAAGAAAGAAAGAAAGAAAGAAAGAAAGAAAGAAAGAAAGAAAGAAAGAAAGAAAGAAAGAAAGAAAGAAAGAAAGAAAGAAAGAAAGAAAGAAAGAAAGAAAGAAAGAAAGAAAGAAAGAAAGAAAGAAAGTGATCTCAACATTTTGATGATTTCCTCAAAATATCATCATTCATTTTGTGTGCGCTGTGCCAAAAGAAATATGGTTGAGGAGGCGGAAAATAATGAGAAGATGGGCACTTGAATATGCGTAGTCATAATGATTGAATACGTAAAGCGGTTATCAGATCACAACATCCACTGGCTTGCATAACAGGTCAGAGTGAAATTTTAAGTTCATGGGTCAAAAGTATTAATGTGTGCACATCCGCGATGTCTGATGGTCACAGTCTGGTAGGGTTTCTGTATCACAAGTCAGCAGATCAAGGGGATTTTTTTCAGATACACCTAGCATGCACTTACTGCATATATAGACCTGCTGTCACATTGTGCAAATTTTATGGATCTTACGGTATGTGAATATGATTATAGTACAGCAAAGAGAATCAAGATTCTACGTATTATTTATTCAGATACATGGTGACATAAATTTGACATGTGGTGAGCAGCACCCCATCCCAAGCCAGATGAGAGGCCACTCGCAAGTGACCTGAAAAATATACACACAGCGCCACCTGGTGAAGAAATCCAGGTCTAGGTCGTCAAAAGAAGTGTCCCTATGCAATTTCAAAGTAATTGGTTTGGCAGTTTTAGAGGAGATTTAAGATTTTGCCAAATAATAATAAACCAAAAATTTCGTTGAAATTCCAAAAATTCCAAAGTTGAAAACATGAAATGGACAGACTACAGATCCCTATCCATCCTATCAGCTTAGCTGACTTACCAGTCAGCTGAGCTATAATATTAATCCACTCTCATCATGATTTTGAGGCAATAAATTCCACTCCACCACATGCTGATCAATGATTGCACCATCGACCATTATTAATCGGAGATACATCAACTATTATGAAACGGAGGTAGACTGGCATCAGAAGACTTGTGTATATGTACATGCAGTTCTCGACTTAGTCCAAAATACGTTGCGCTGCGCAGCAAGGCGCGGCATGGCATTGCGCGAAATGGCGCAGCAATGTGTCGCGGTCAGCTGTCTTATAATGTTTTTACTGTAACCTCTAACCAGGTTGTTTGTAAATCAGTTTGCTTCTTTGCAGTGTTCATTTGTGGCTTATATGTCAACAGCCTGGGACTGTGCCTGTCCAGCTACCCTTTCCGTATGACTGGCAATCAGTCTTTATCAGTGTAACTTGTTGTTTGAATAGGCTCTTGTTTCAGCAGCTAGCCATCACGCATTGTGCTGTGGGGGTGACATGTGGGTACTTCCAGCCAAATTTTCATTTGTGTTACTAATGAATGTTCTAAGTGAACATCTTTTTGTGTGTATTTATAATGTGTATTTGATGTGCCAAGATCTATGATTACATGTACTGTTATAAGCTTGTGAAAGTAAGGGGTGCAACCAGGTTAAGTTCACTGTATTTGTAATGTACTGCATGAGGGAGCCCCCCTTTGCACCCTCACCCTCTCAGGCATCTCAACAGCACTTTGATGGGGTCTTATGCAGAAATACTCCTATGTAAAACAATGCAGGAATGGGGGAGTACCTGGGGTAGATTTGCCTCAGAGACAAACCTGTTGAGTTGCTTCTACTTGGTAACTTGGTATTATCCTGCGCACCAAACCTGTACATCATGTAGAACTTGGCATTACATTAATCTGCATAATTGTGGTGCACGCATATGTAAGAATTTTAGCATAAAATACCGGATAAAAGCCAATTTATAATTAACCCCTGCCAACCCTTGTGGTAGCTTGGGCACGTGGTTCAAAATTGGGGGAAAAGTTAGCGTGCCCAGCCTCTTTTGGTTCCTGCCTGGCAAACAAGTAAGTACATTTTTGGCCTGTCCCTTAAAAATTTCTTCCAAATTGCACCTATATTCTTCAAAATTCAGTGTATTATCTCAGGGAAATGATGACAGAATGACCACAGTGTGTTGAAAGTTTATATATATTTTTTTGGATAAAAAGGAGTAAACATTTGAAGCAAATTAAAACTGAAGTGTCTGGAAAAGGAATGTCTTTGTCTTCACTGCAGTAGCTGAATGCTACACTGATGTTGCATGGCCCACATTACCAATATAAAAAGTTAACCTGTCCCGAAGGTTACATTACGAAAGGACATATTTGTCTTCTTGTTATTCTATTCTATTCTATATAGTCTACTCGAAACCACATTCTTTTACCAGCAGGCAGCATAATTAGCATGAAAGTATCTCTTAATCATCAACAAGCACCACAAATACTGTGTGGGGGCCGATAGAAGTGTATTTGCCATAGGTCTCAGGGCCATCTGCAGTCAGCGAATGTGCACATGTCCGCTGCACCTCTGAAAGAAACTAATTCACACGCACGTAATTCTAAAACAAGCCAAGTAAAACATTTGAACATTTTAATATATGGTCACTGTATCACTAGAGTATATATGTACAGTCAGATATTTATGTTGCTACTTTGTAGTTATTAACACGAGTAAAGTTGCCTGATTCATCTCATTTCACATAAATTCTAGTCCAGAGGTGTTTGAATTTTATATTATGGTTTATTTGAATGTAATTCGACGATCCTAGCCATAAATTTTGATGTAATTCGATGTGTTTTTGGTGTTATACCGACCGCAGTCATCGATTACTTCATCCTTCCTACTGTCACCAGTTGGCAGGCCGACGTCACAGGGAGAGAGTGCCACATATGTACATCTATATATTTCCTTTTTCTTGGCAACAATATGCATATGCTTACATACATAAAACTAAATATTTACGTAGGCTTAGTACATATATTAGCTCCTTCAGTGCTATTTCCACACTTGTCAATATTTCAGGATCCAAAATCAGGAAGTTTAAGCACGGGAGTGCAAGGACTGTGCATTTCGTGAATTGGTTGGGGGGGGGGGGGGAGGGGAGGAGCAATGGGAGAGGGTGTTGGAGAGGGCGGGCCTCTGTGAAGGCAGGGATTTTGTGAAAAATTATTCTTCAAGTGGTGTATTCTCACGACAATTTTCAAGATTAAAGTAAGTCCTAATTTGCCTCTATATTGTTAATAGCATGATTAAATTATAATGAAATACAGCAGACAAGCATACATATTTGTCAGATCAAGTCATCCATTTATTGATATGGCATTAACACTCTGAGAGCATCACATCATGATGCATTGTATGCCCGCAGACACAAGCTATGTTTCAGTGGCATTTGTCACAGAAACAATAACTGTGACAGATTGCAGTGATCTGATAATGTGCAACTATGGTGGGAACTTTTTTATATTTTTTGAAATTGGCTTGATGCTTATAATTGCGGTAGGTGGTAGTCATGTTCAAAAACTGGTAGCCTACTGTATGATTGGGTAGAAATGGCAGTTATGCTGTTCAATATATTTGTTGTACTAAACACAACAGAAACCCAGTAGAATGCGTGCTATTGGTTGCGCCGTAGGAACCTCCGGTCCGTGGTTCCTAGTCAAGGTCTACTGTCCGCCAGTACCATGCCCAGTGTTTACGTTAACCATCAAATGGGGGTATATACACCTTCAAAACCTCAAAGATTCACTGAAAAAATTCTAAAGCGTTACAAGTCTTGTTTATTTACATGTAAAATCGGTGAAAATCTAGTATTCTACCCTGAGTTTCCCTTTTTATGACCCCCTGAAAAAATTCCAAACGGAAACATTGATGCCATGCCGCGCCACTTCGCACAGCGTATTTGGACTCGGCCGTAGTTCTCAGAAGACCAAATTGTTCCGCACAATATAAAGAGGCCTCAAGTGTGCCTCTCTTTTCCTCCTTAATTCTGTTGTGGACATAGCACACATTGCCTATCTATCAGAAAAAGCTGTGACGAGTGCTGATAAATTAGTTGATTTGATCAACATGGTAATATATATTCGAATGACAAAAAACACAGTAGATGAAATCAATTTTTCCCATTTTTGCAAGTTGTAGATGGGCAACCAGGCAAATTTCAGAAATGTTCCCACCCTTCCAAAACTTGATGAATGTCCACCCACCACAGAATAAACTAGTAAAATATCCAAAGAACACAGATGCTGCCACCTGCAATAGTCCCCATTAGCATTGGAATGAGTAGCATGTAATTGGTGTAAAACTTCAAACACATTTAGAAAAACTTTAGATGGATAATAAATATACACATACAACTTACACGATACTTGCATCTTCAAAATTGACATTTTGTTTTTGACGATATGAAATTACCCATAATATGTAAACCAGTCTCAACTTCAATTACAGCTGTTCTGTCTGATTTCTCAAATACCTTATCGCTAAAATTTGGGGGGGGGTTCTGGGCAACAGCATTCCCCAGCACACTGCCAGCATTTGGAATGGAAAGCTGTTGACTTAGTCTATACAATGTAACTTGACGTTCAATTAGTTAAAGATATGTATGTTTGATATACTGTGTATACTAGGGAGCAGTACACTTGTGAGAGACGATAAATTAACTTATTTAGGCGGGGGGGGGAGGAGGGTAGTTACTGTTCTAAAACTCGACACGCACAATACTGTGGTCAGAGAAGTATATTGATAGGCAGCAGATTCTTGACAGATTCATGTCTTTCATGATGAATACTAGGTCAAGTGTGGATCCACCGGTGTGAGTAGGGCACTGTACAGACTGAATATAATTGTCCCGATTGGTCAATAATTTGTTGTAATTGTTGGTATCAACATTAATATGGAAATCTCCAAACATTACAGGAAGGATGGCTTTGAGCAGCAGGGTTCGGAAAATCATTTGTGTCATTTGAAAATCATTTAACCCAAGACAAGCATATGTAGCTTGTAGTAGGGCAAAGAAGTTGAGTGGTCTCTATATTATAAAATTTGATGAGAAGATCATTACCAGTTCTGCAGTTACTAATGAAATGGCAAGAATGCGCATTCCCTCGAGGAAATTAAACATATACATTAATACACCAAGAAAAGTGAAATATACAATATGCCAATACATGCAAAATTAAATTAAAATTAATGCACCCGCTTACACTTATTGAATGATATTCCTATCACATTCCATGGCTACAAGCGAAACACTTCATGAGCTACACATAGCACAAGTTTGAAAAGATTAAAACACTCATTTTCCTAGAACTGTCATTTTCACTTAGCTAATCAATGATATCAACAAAGGATAATTAAGCCAAACGACAAACAAAACCCTACGGGCACATCTTCACATATTGATTAATGTTCCTGTCAAGTTTGATACCTGTAACTCAAACATTTTATGAAAAACACACAAGTTTGACATTAGCCGACTTTTCACTGAATTGACATTTTTACAAAGTTGATCATTAAAAAAAGAATAAATGTTAATTAACCCAAGAGACAAAAAAATCCAGGTGCACTTCTTCATATATTGATTAATTATTCTATCAAATTCCACAGCTATATATATAAAAACTTCTTGAGATATGCGCGACACAAATCTGACAAGCATAACGTCGAATCAACATTTTCATTAATTAATGACCAATTAACATGGGATAATGAATCCAAGAGGCAAACAAAACCCCTGGTGCACATTTTTAAATATTGGTTTATGTTCCCACTAAGTTTCATGGTTGAACCTCAAATTTTTGAGATATATGCGACACAAGTGACAAAACGTCCAACCAACATTCGCTAAATTAATTAATGATTAATTAACACTGTAGAATTAATCCAAGAGATTCGGGTTTTGTTTGTCTCTTGGATTAATTACTCTATGTTGAATAATAAGTTAGTGAAGAATGTTGATTCGACGTTAGACTTTTCAGATTTGTGTCGCATGTATCCCATAAAGTTTTTTATTCACATGTATGAAACTTGGTAGGAACATTGATCAATCTGAAGAATCTGAAGACCAAATCTCGAGAAGTTTTTTATATACGGCTATGAAACCTAATAGAATAATTTATCAATATATGATGATGTGCACCGGGGATTTTGTTTATCTCTTCGGTTAATTAACCTTTGCTCATTTTTCATTAATTAACTTAGGGAAAATGTATATTCAGTGAAAATGTTAGCTCATGTCAAACTTGTGTCATGTGTATTTCACAAAATGTTTGAGGTACAGCTATGGAGCTTTATAGCAACTTTAATCAAAATGTGAAATGTGCCCTGGTGTTTTGTCTCTTGGATTAATTATCTTTTGTTGATAGTCATTAATTAACTTAATAAAAATGACAATTCCAGGAAAATGAGTATTGGTTCTTGTCAAACCTGTGCCATGTGTTGCTTATAAAGTATTTCAAGTATAGCCATGAAATTTGATAGGCTGTCAATCAATATATGAAAAGTTGTGTGTGTATAATTATTATCCATGTAAAGATTTCACAATATGTGTGGAGTCTTACACCAATCACATGCTACGCTTTCCAATGCTAATGGAGGCAATGACAGGAGGGGACTCTCTGTCCTTTGAACCCTTTTCTAGTTTACCTTTGATTATGTAAAAATTTTGCTATAATATTCAATGTATAAATCTAAACTTCGGTCTTACATCTTAGAATTCCTAAAGCACCCTGGGCAGTAAATATGAATAATAAGGTTTGCTGAATCCAAATGACCAAAGTTGCTCTTTTTAACACCCCTGTAAAAACCATGCGTGTTTAGATTCTCCGGGGGGGGGGGGGGGGGTTGCAGAGTTCAAGTAAATAAAGATTTTCTGATTTGGAAAAATGATTTCCTTTGTCTTATTTGAACAATGCTCTGCAGGAAAATTTGGAATTCTGTATATTCTAACAGTTTCCATTTTTAAAAACTTCTAGATAACAATAAAATTATAACATTAAAAATTAAAATTTTATATTTCTCTATGCATTGACAAATTACCAGGGGTTGGAACAGGATACTCCATCACCATAGTTACTGCCTCTCTCACCGGTCAGATGCGGAGATCCTTTCACCCCCTGCAAGTCTCCCTTTGCTATTTTTTCTGTGGGCAGCTTGTACGTGTCTTGGAGACGCAATAATGCATTGGCAGCACCATGCAGATCATCTGATGTGGGCAAATTTGGTTGGTGTTTATCAACTTTGTCTAAAAATTCTGAAAGGACATTGTACAATACATTTACCTATCACCAGGTAAAAAACTACTCTTAAACTTTCAAAATTTTGTTTATCATTATGCTACTGGCACCAGTAACAGTATTTGAATGCCAGTGTACAAAAACAAAGAGAACTCACCTTCCTTTCTTCCTCTCTGCCTTCTTTCCTTCCCTCTTTCCCTTGCTTTCCTCTTTCTTCCTTTTCGTTTTTGTTTTGTTTTGTTTTTTTGTTTTGTTTTGTTTTGTTTTTTTTTTGGCGGGGGGGGCAATTTTTAGACATGGATAGGGTTAGAAAATGTTTCTGCTCGCTCAATGAGGAGGTTGACAGATTTACATGTCCATGCCCTACTACTAAAGAAACCAGTCTAGCCCTTCTGGAGGTGCTTGTGGCTGAACAAATTTTCTCTATCCCCAGAGAGACATATTGATTTTCTTTCATGAGAAAGTTCATATACATGCATTGAGTAGGTTACACCCATACTGAGCATACGCTGGCAAAATTACTCGCATAAACACTCGGGAGACGGCAGTCTGTCTGGTGCTATGGGGAATAATAATCAGGCTGTCTGTATGTCTATATAGTCAACCATAAGAGTTACTCTTCCTGACACAGATTTTACCAGTTTTCAACTAAAGTTTTTGCGCCTTGTACTTCCGTCTTCAATTAGCAGCTAATATTCTTATTTGCCTTGCCTGGCTGCTTTGGTTTAGGAATTTACAGTACAATATACGTTGACTGAATCAAAAGAGGCTGCATGGTCAGACAGGCGGGAAAAAGGTGCAAGTGCACGTGTTTACCAGTGTGACAGAAGGTTGGTCTGGCTCCATTGCTGCCGTTGTGGTGTCGCCCGGCAGCCATATTCTGCTATATGTGCTTTAGGCGAATCTGCCTGTCTTCTCAGTTCTAAATCAAAATTGGCAGACAACTGAAGCTTCACAGCTAAGCAGAATACAAAGTAAATGTACATGCAACTCTCACGTTCTGAGGACAGTTTTCTGGTAGCATGTTTTGCGTTCTGTATTTAACAATATCATACCTGTCGATGTCCTATAACAAGAAATAGGGAGATAATTTTACACAAAGTATAAAGAGGAAACAAATGGATTTTATGCTTTATCTATTAATTCAAAACAGATAAAGCTCGTCTGCCCAATGAAACACCAAAGGGTACACTCTTATTCATGTAGAATGCTGTCAGACCCTTTGTATATGAAAACAGTTTTACACACCACAATAATTGGTTGATACTGTACATGTGAATCTTCAAAATCAGGAAACGTTTGTCACATAATGTGACAAGAAGGGAGTGCAGCACAATAAAAGTGGTAATATATATTCATTTTTTTCTGAATATATATTCATGTACTTTGCAGTGGAACGGATCCTGGATGTATTTCATCCAGTTCACAAAAACAGTGATATGCACGAGTAATACGCTTCCTGCACAATTAAGGCACCTACAATATGAAGAACTTTGTTCTGTGCTCTATCTTTCGTATGGCTCTGATCATTCTCTTCGCACCCACGGGTCACTCAAGTGTATGATCTGCCTGTACTCGCTGATTATCTATGAATGTTTAACCATGCACATCTGATTTTGACCTTGTAAAATGATACATATTTCATTGAATGCAGTCTTTTGTCTTTTCACAGTTTGATTCTTTTTTCTTTTAAACATACTTGCGGGTCAGTTCAAATTGATGGAAATAGTCACACACCTGGACACTAATCGTACAAAATAGCTCTGACCACAAGATAAATTGATTGAGATTATCTGTCAAATTGTAAGATAAAATTACAAAGATGTGAAAATTAAGTTACTGTTACCAGATACCAATATGACACATATAAAGAACTACATCCTAAGCCAACACTTAAATATAATCAGAATTTGTCCATCAGAGTCAAAGTTACTGGAAAAAAAACAAAAACAAAAACAAAAACCGAGTTCATATCCATTTAATATAATTGACTAAAGTATGTTCAACCAAACAGACTGCCATTGCTGATAAAGTAATATCTATATCAGATTTGACCAGAACATAATTCATAGATTTGCAACAAAACCGCTTCTTCAGATTCATCAATGCATTTACATGGAACTCTGACTTTTGTTACCTTGCTCCCAGAGCTCAGATGACCTTCCAACTTTTGTCAATTAACTTTCATTGGTCCATTAAAAGATGCCAAGTTTGCTGAACATCTATATCAAAGTTTCTGAGTTACCTGTACACTGAAACAAGCAGACCAACAAAGACATAGCTATCAATGTGTCTTCATCAATAAAACCCACATTTTTAGCTTTCTTTTTGGCAGTACTTGGAAACACAGTAAGTACTTTCCTTCGTTGTTCACACAAAAGCAAAATTTTAAACCAACTTACTGTAAAGTTAATTCCCTGGCTTGATTACTGCCAGTCCATACAATGTGTAAACATTTATACCCTAAATTCCTTTTGGGGTATACCTGTGTACTCCAAAATAGTTTCATAACTCTTCCAATTTAAAGTGTGTCCTGAGGCCACGTTGGATCGCCCTGTAAACACTAATAACTTTCATATTTTTTGGAATCTATTCTTGGAAACATTACAATTGAGTCAACAGCTTTCCTTGGTGGGGCTGGGCACAAATCAAGGAAGGCTATTGACCTAGGGTGTGCCATCTTGAATGGTCTTGAATACAAATCAGGCAGATAACAATTTACATCTGAGCGCTCTTGGGTGATTTGGGCGGGAAAGAGTTAGACCTTTGCGTATCCCAAAGATTACCTCTGGCAAAAGCCTTGCTAAGTCATGCAAGCGGTTTAATTCTACAATTTATTGTTTGTCTTTTCCTGCATTACATTTAACCACAATAGAGCAATATAAGGTAGAGCAATACACAAATATGTTCAAATATTTTATGTACATACCATTGGAAGCATCCGCGTTAATGAGTTCCCGCACTTTGTCGAAATCTGAAGTAAACCTCTTCACCAGTAAAAATGCATTCACAGGATTGGCTAAGTGCGTTATAGAATCAGTTAGTGCATGTGCACTGTGTTTTTCATAGTCTTCTGCCACTCTGAAAAGGAGAATAGATTGTGCAATTGCAGCTTTAATTCATGATATGAAGGAATTCAGCTCAAGCCTCAACCATGATAACTGCAGTAAAAGGAAGAGAAAAATGCACCTTAAAATCTGAATCAGCACATCAGTGATGTGAACAAGACCCGACACAAAATCTCAAATCTCAGGTTAACAATTTCTAGGCCCGTTACCACAATGTCTTGAACCCTTGAAATTTCCTTGTCAAGCTCTGTACCAGAGTACATATGCAGGACTTTCCCTTCACGTTTGGACCCGCAGCGATGATTGCAACTATTTCAGTACCAAGGAAAATTGTTGACCTGGACCATCCTTATGTTCTCTGCAACTGTACTGGTACCTCAATGAAAAGTTGGTTTAAAAGGAATATAAATGTGGTGTTGTTACGTTAATTCAAATAATGTGGATTTAGAGAGCAAAATTTGCAATCAAAGAATTAATGCACCAAAACTCAATTTCATGGATCCTTGTTCTGCGAGGCTAGTTTTTTCAATCCAGAATATCTTAAAAATGTTGGGACCACTTAAATGTTCTACATTAATCTACAGAACAGGATTTTATAACACACACATGTGTATGTCATCCAGTATTAAGGCAACCTTTCATGCATTGGTGAAAATTGGGATTTTGAGTGTAAATAAGTTCAATTTGAGAAGGATATCAGTGAAGGTCAATCCGAGATTTCCCTAAAGCTTCAAAGAACAGAACATACAAATGGACCTACAATGATCATAACTGATTAACTTGTCAATGATTGTTGATTCTTCCAACATACCAAAGTTTCGAATAAAAGTTGAGGTATATGAGTGGGGATATTCTAATTTTATGAGAGTATGAGAAGATCACATGTCGTTGGTCAGCTGAAACACTCACATCCTACCACAGTTTTTATTCCCTTGACCACAGCAGTTGTATGTATGGGGTACCTGAAGGGGTCACTTAGCTCCCGTTACCTTCACTGTTACTTTAATCCTTTTTAGTCATATTGGTCACCACATTCATGTGGTTGAATGTGCATAGTCATGTGTATTGTTCTCAAAGTTTACTGTCGTAGAGAATCAGTGTCATGATCATTTATGGATGTAATAAGTAAATGTAGCTCCAAGTGCTTCAGTTAGAGTGCATACCTGCATGTGTTAGTTCAAAATGAAAGTACATTGTATTTGTCATGGTACTAATTAGCATAACTTAAAATTCTACAATTTTTGTTGTTGTTCATTGGATGCACTTGCAGCAGAAACCTATGAATGGAAGTTGGAATGGGACCTCTGCCTATAATAGTCTTGAAAGCTATTCAAGGTTTAAATTTCAAGATGCCATCATTTGCATAATTTCCAATACTGTCGCTACTCTGAATTTAAAAAAAAAAACTAGACTTTACGTACGGAAGTATAATCATGCCAGTTTGGAGTTTCTGCATATAATAGTCTTCAAATAAAATGTCGGACAAATTTGATGATGAGGAAAGAAAGCAGCTGGAAACGATAATTTGCATGACAGCACATCTCTCTGTGCAGCGTCAAAATGTGAAAGTTTTTAAACGATCTGAATATTTCTCTGTGTATCTGTATTACAAATGCAATTTTGATGAAGAGGCAAGAGGCAAATCAAGCACAAGATGAAACAGCAGTGGGGTTTGCGGTGGAAAATGTTCTGGGGTTTTCTTTTGATATAAGCGTGAATCGGTTTCATGCCAAGAAAATATTTCTACGAGAGGAATTCAAATAGACCATCAACAAGCAATTTCAACAACCATGCAGTTAAAGTTACGACAAAGGCATCAAAAAGTCAATGAACAAGTTTTAGTGGTCATTTCACTTGTAAAAAACATGACAACTCCAGTAAATATGGTAGTATCGACAGCTTCACTGCCACTAAAAATGTATCCATCTCCATTGCTACAAGAAGAAACTGTACAAACCTGTTGATCTGGTTATACTTGCTGCAGTTGCACGCCCTCCTCCATCGAAGTTTGAAAATATTCAATATTTAAATTTTGAATTGCTTCTAATTAGCGACACTTAAAACGCAACACTTCTGTTCTGTCTTCATTAAATGTGCAAAGGTCGGTAATGTGCAGAACTTGGAGTAGCATCTCTATCTATCAATCTGTTGAAGATATTCAAGATTTAAATTTTGAATTGCTCCTGATTGACATAAATTAAAATGCACTCAACGGTCTCTCTAAAATGTTACCACTTCATGTATAGATCTATAATCAAAAGAAAGTTTGGAGTTTCTAGGTGTAATAGCGTCTTATAAAAGTTTTAGACACAATTGTTTTTAGATGAGGAAAGAAGAAGAAAGAAATGAAAAAACTAGAAAAGAAGATTTGCTTGAAAGCTGCTCTGTGTGCCTGCATAAATTTAAATGCTGCAACTTTTGTTTGTAATTTATCAGATGCGCCTCCATCAGCACAAACATATGAATTAAATTGCGAATGGCACCTCAACCTTTATAGCCTCTGAAGATATCCAACATTTGAACTGTTCAAATCACCCTTAATAATCAAGTTTGCAAATTTTGTTTGTCTTTCATTACATAGGCTTGCAGCACAAACATATAAATTGAAGTTGAATTGAAGGCATCACTGACTTTTATAGTTTTGTAGATATTCAACATTTAATTTTTTTTAATTTGTATAAATTGAAATTTTACAACTTTTGTTTGTGGTTCATTGGATACACATACAGATCAAAACCTATTAATTGAAGTTGGAATGGCACCTCTACTCATAATAGTTTTTAAGATATTCAACATTTAATTTTTTCAAGTCCCTCTAATTAGTGTCAATTTAACTTCTGCAGAAGAAGAAGAAGAAGAAGAAGAAGAAGAAGAAAAAGAAAAAGAAGAAGAAGAAGAAGAAGAAGAAGAAGAAGAAGAAGAAGAAGAAGAAGAAGAAGAAGAAGAAGAAGAAGAAGAAGAAGAAGAAGAAGAAGAAGAAGAAGAAGAAGAAGAAGAAGAAGAAGAAGAAGAAGAAGAAGAAAAGTCATACTAAAAAATCCAACAAAAATAATGTATTGACACACAGACGTAATCAAGAATTGAGAGAATAGGGGCGATTTTGGTACACAGTCATATGACTCATATGCGTACTTTACTCTGGTGTCCTGTTTAATGTTTAACCAGATAATTTATACACATGTTCCTATTAGCTCCTCACTGAGTGATATCCTGATTTTCTTCCTTTTTGCACAGTAATTAACACTGTCAAACATAACATGCAATATACCACAGTTCTTTTTCCCCCAAACCTGACTCCAAATAGTCACTGAATTGCAAGACTTATAAAGCAAAAAGTACAGCCTCAATATTGACCTCTCCGTTATATTGGTGAGCGTGTGTCATGTATATAATACGGTGAGCTAGGCGCTTGAACATTTTATTGAATTGTAAAAAAGGCTAACATCTAAATTTTACTATTTTAGCTATATTGAGCAATTATACACAAGTCCTTTTAGTTTCCCCATTCTGGTGAAATCGCCGCTATACATTGGGAAAAGAATGTATGCTACTGCCAACCAGACAACATCCAGTTGATATACATGGGGAGGGGGCCAGATATGTTATTTCTAGCAAACTTGAACATTCTGGACACATGTATACATGGAGAAATTTCCAGTATAACAAAGTCTGTTGCTACTTGATTTCAGACACCTCCTTGTCAATTCAACCTGGTGCTGTAGTGTTTAATAATCTGTATGGTAACTGTAAAACGTTTATCAGTAAAACCAAGATGCTGTTGAAAGAGACAACAGAAGAAATTCTAATAAGCATTGTCAATTGTATACAATGCACACATGTGGCATTGCTGAATGAAACAGGAACTTCTTAGTGGTTTGTTAAGACAGGCACCATGTAAGTACCAACAGCAACATGCAGATAAATGCCTGTTGTTGGGAAAACTAAAGTCAAGACATGTATACACCTGCTGGCAGGTAGGCCACCACAAGTCCACAAAAAACAAATTTGCCCGAGGCAATGACCAAACCGTAAACATATTATCACATTTTGCCGCGTCTAACGTTTTCTTTGACATCATCCTAATGGAAAGATTTTCGCAACGGTCTGTTCCGTTTCATTTTTAAGGTGCTGAAATCACTTTTAGTTGACACAAAGACGAGTAAAGAAGTATACTTACTGTGTTAATTTTTCTAGTCTCTGATTTTCTTCCTGTATATAAAATCTCAATTCTTTTGCCAAATCTTTCTCCGCGTGCAGTATTTTCTCCATATGAGTGATGGCTGTGAACATTTCACTTTGCACAAAATATAAAACACACATTGAGACACTAGCTTGCATAAACATAGCTTGAGTCTTGCGCCTAGCACCCAGAGCTGCAAATAAGTGCAAATATTCGCTGACTGTCTTCTCAGATCTACATCTATGTAAAACTTATAGCACTGTGTCACGTCATCCACTTGTTCCTACAAAGTATAATAAAAGCAAAAAATAGACAAATGATGTGTGATATAATGTGTGAAAGTAACAAATGTATTATAAACATGTTTCTATTCTCAATATGCGCCTATTGCTGGCAGGTGTAAGACGATTGTGTTCATAGTCTGAACACGGGATATTCATATTAGCTGCTTTCATCTGCATTATTCAACATAAAATCATGACTGTATGATGGGCATATGAGTGCACAAACATGGCAAAATATGTTGTACTCCTGCCATCCTTCTAGTTAACAATGCATTTCATGAATGTGAAATGAAAACAGCAAATAAAAAGCATCATGGGCTTCCTGTGAAAATATAACTTTTGCAGGCATAATTGTCAATATTTGGAAACAAATATTTTTAGTCAAACTTGAAAAAATGTATCCACAGATATAAATTTTTAGCATTTGGATGTAAATGTATACTCTACAGAGAAAGACCGGTACTACAGGTATTACCAGTACATACCCTGGTGTGATAGTTTGACCCTTACATTGACAGCCCTGAAACCAAACGTGACCCACCTGGCGAAAATGCCCAACATGATTTTTTTTTCTTTTTTATTAAAGTGGAAAGAATATATATGATGTCTTCTTTTACAGCTAAAGACATGATCAATTAGACATGTACAGTAAACAGTCAGTGGAATTACAGTAGAGATCTAATCAAACCTCAGATAGGTCAAACCATATGTAGGCCTGTACCAGCTTTCAGCGGCATCACCATCCCAAGTTTCACATCAACAGCTACTAATGCGCAAGGTTTATTCAGTGGTTGTACTGTTGTGATCCAAAACCAGAGTCCACAGTGCATCATGCTTACCTATTTGAGGTGCTGCAATGTTAGGTGGAACGGGCGTGGCCCTTGCTGTTCAACGTCGGTTACCTAGAACCGGAAAAAATTCTTGAGACTACTTTTTGCTGATTCATAGGCATTTCCGATTAATTATTGACCGACTGTACATTTTTGTGGCCTGATAACTGCATTTTAATATACCTCAAATAGAATTGAAGGATTCTGATTGGCTTTTAAGGCTTAGACAACTATGACTGTCACCTGAGATCCACGTGAATCTTAAGTGGACGGTGACAATAGTAATGCCCATGTCAGGTGCAGTCAGGCATCACCATTGTCACCCTCTCCATTCCGACAGAGGGCGCTTTAAAGTCGTCATGCCTGGTGGTGTACACGGGAATCAGGCTATGAGTATGACGTGACCCAGGCTCGCGCGTGAAGCAAGCAAACAAGGCAGGCTGCGGTGTGAGTGGGACTACAGCACACGGGCAACCAGTAGAATGGTTGTGATTATATTCTGTCTGGTCAATACGAACCCATTTATACTGACCGGCAAAGTCACTGTCCACTGAAAATACTGATTAGGGTTAGAAGGGAACAAACCAAAATCGGCGCCCCGAAGCTGTTTTCCTGTTTTAAACACCATCTGCTGCCGGACGCATATCTACAGGCTAATGCTGGCAGTCACATTGCTGGCAGAGAAGGCGGACCTTGGAACATCTATACGTGCAATGGCCCACATAGGGCCTTATCTGCAATAAAGTATTGTGTAGGCCTATTCATCTGTACAGTCAATCATTCGTACATTGCTATAGTGCATCTAGATATTCAATGAGACACCTTCAGGCTTCGACCTTCCGATGTTTGCATAATATGGACAACATACTTTGCAATCGTGCAGATTCAATATCTCACCAATTTCCCTTAAATGATGAATGAGATTTCTGATTCCCTCTCTCCAATGTAGAGTTGTTTCAGCAAATATTCCACGATAAGGATCGCCGTCGCCACTATTTTGAATTTCGCGGGCGCCATTTTGTCTACATGACCCACATTTTACAAAGGGAGCGGCTATTATTTTTTACCGCGTGTCGTACCCATTTTCCTCAGCGGGTGCGCGCATTGCGTGATGTGATTGAAGATTCATTAAAACAATTTCTTGGGTACATGATCACATGGAGCCTACTACATTGAATAAAAAAATCAAATTTTATCAATATTTTAATGAAAATGACAACAGTTATGATGATATGATATGAGCAAATAGGATAAATGAAATGAAACATGTAGCACGTATATTAAAGTCCAAATCATCTTGAAACATAAGGTGGGGGAGGGTGGGCCTAAAACCACTACGTCGTCACTACGTCTCCTACTCCTGGTCCCTCCTGGTCCTACAGAGAAAGATTTGAAACGAAGCTCACATCTGGATCACTATCCGGCCGCTTCACGTTTGCATCTCCCCATTCCATGCTATGATGTTCATTTATTAAATAAACTTCATTGTCATTGTCTTCATGAGCGTGTGAGGAAAACTTTATGGCTGGTATTTTGGATGAAGCGCGATAGCGCTTCATCCCAAAAATACCAGCCATAAAGTTTTCCTCACACGCTCATGAAGACAATGACAATGAAGTTTATTTATTATATTTACATTTTTTCCTATTTTTTCGATTTTTGATAATAATTACAAGTGATGCACGATCGCCAAAGAAGGTTTTTTCCACATAAATTGCCTTGGTTTAAGGGGGGGTGTGATCAATAGAAAGATAAGCGCTAACCACGCCCCCGTTACCTGGCAACCAGTCTATCCCAAAAGCAACAAACAGGAAAGAAAAATAGTCCCTTTGTAAATGTTCATTTATTTGAACAGATAGCTTTACAAAATACAAGATTCGTTCACATTAGGGAAAAAGTATACAAGTAAGTTATTTTTTGGGATAGAATACCCAGAATAACACAATGAATACAAGATTAACACCATTGCACTTGCACCTCGCACCGCGGATGCATCTCAGACTGATGCGAGCAGTGAACGGGATTTAACAGTTTAACGAGGCGCGATCATGTTGAAGTTACAATTTTGAAAGGTGGAGTTGGTATTCATTCCTGTGTTAAAATTCTGGTTGGTTTGCTGGCTTTGTGATGTTTCTATCGAAGAAGAGGATGCGGTGGATGTGCAGGTAGGCCTACGTGGGACAACGGTTGATTCTTGGTCACGGGGATTGAGAACAAGAGCAGCATTCGTAACTTTGTGTGTATCCGCGAGAGGGCGCACAGGATGAAAAGAAAAGTAGTGCCCAATGTACTGGCGTATAAAATTGTGAAGGGGCTGCATAGCTGGCGCGTGCAGACTCGCGTGTAGACGATGTCTTCATGAGATGGTGAAGACAACAACAGTTCCTATTCTTTCAATGTTAAACAATAAACGGAATGTAAATATTAGCTCCACGAAGCCCAAAATGCATAGAGTTATTAAACCAAAGGGTATTAATCATGGAACTTGTAGTGCTTGTTCTTAGCTGGCCACAGGCATACAGTCTCTATCCTCATCAATCAAAGTACCTGGTTTTTTAAGCTTCTTACCTCTTCCTTATTGTTTCAAATTTTTCCGCTTTGCTTTCAGGGTGGAACGCAAACTGTCAAATTAAAAAGACTCTATTAGTGATTTTGGGTACTTCTTTTTCTCGAAGGTGCCGCTAAAAACTCCAGAGCATTCCCTGCAGGGTTGAAGGCTCATACTCTGCCCCCTCTTCCTGTCTAACAGACAAGAAAAATCATGATAGCAAATCGTTCATAATTATTTGCACGCTATATCCTCTATATTTTGAGGGTCTCCCTCTTTACACATGAATTCAGCCAGGCGTGACATATGGCTTTTTTTTGGGGGGGGGGGGAGGTGTCATTAATAAATTCCATAATATCATCTGATGTGATGTTTCGAGATCGATTTTTACTAGACTTCAGCTGGGCCGTTAGGCCTATCAGATCGAATACGGAATAGATTCTTCTGACTCATTTTCTTCTAACATCAAAACTGGAAACGTTATAGGAATGCATGTCTTCAAAATTCAGTTCTTGTTCTCCCAAATAATCCATTTGTTGTATTCCACTTTCATCAAAAGAATCACTTAATTCTGTCGTGTCCGGGGGAGCCATGTCCACTTTGTCAAGGGCCACTTCACGCTTTTTACCAACTACTCAGAATGTCACCTCATATATTATTGTATATGTACCAATTAAAAGAGGTTTAAAAATTCCGAGTCACTGAAGCTGTCTCGCCATTGAGCGGACAAAAAAAATATTGTCACAATACACAATGTTGTCACATAGGCCTATTTGGGCGGAGCAGGGTTAATTTGTCAGCTACACACAGCTAGTATTTAGTGACGCGTTGAAGAAAAGAGTTCGCCTGCCTCGGCAAGCACATTGTGCCAAGTGACAACAACGAAAACATTTTTAGTCCGGGGAGTATAAAATTTATGACTGCGCATGCGTATATCCTTCTATCACAACTTCGCGTCGAAGTCGTGGTAGACGAAAGTTCATCTATCATAGTTTACCCCGCCAGGCATGGGAGAAAATACTTACTTTGTCATAGTGAAATACCTGCCCATTTCAACACGACACAGACACAGTTTGCATCAGTCGAGTTACCCGCAGTTAGGTCTTCTGCGCTTGCACGTGAAGAGGGAGCATGAGTTATTTTGTTGCCCACGACGAAAAATACGCACAACATTGCAGAATACGAAATAGTCCCACCATATTGACTAACAAAGAAAGAAACTTCAAGTTCCCATTTAAACCAATTATGTTTTGGACGGGACAGACTGGATTTAAAATACGACGTCTGTATAAATGCTTATTGACGACGCAAATACCAAATAACGAAAAATTGGAATTGCATATTCCATACATCAAATGTAAAAAGAAATAATGCAACCAAAACATGCGGCCTGAAAGATGCTCACTACAAATCGCGTACTGCAAACTGAATTCTGCAAATGATCAGCCCCATTCACGTAGCTGGTCACATCGTGTTGCAAAAGCAGGCTTAGCTTGCATAAATTCCATTGCACACAGAATATAACAGAAATGAAATGTCAAGTAAAGCAGATTAAAAATATTTTGAAACATCGCAGTTGATAATGTAAACATGTAGTTATGGTAATTGTTGAGTGAATGTCAGTAATATAACTTTGCACATAGTCATAATGCAATCTTGAAATTGCATAATGCAATCTTGAAATGCATAATGCAATATGAAATGCATAATTAAATCTTGAATATTGCATAATGCAGTGTTGAATATTGTATAATTCAATGTTGAACATTCCATAATGCAATGTTGAATATTGACCCTGATCCCCTTCCATATTGTATATGGGTTACTTTACCACCTTTTAAGGGCGTAGGGGTCAACTTAATCAATTTCATGGTACATTTGATGTTATAGTGACAATTTAAGAGTAGAAGATCTAAACTACAGCAAATTTGGTACACACTAGGTTACCTTTATAGAGTATCCTCGTGGTATTGCATATGGATCACTTTGACCTTCTTTCAAGGGCACAGAGGTAAGCTTTGTCAATTTCATGCCACCCTTGATGTTATCACAATAATGCAATAACGAAAAGAGATAACCCGACCAACTTTGGTGTGTTTGTGTCTCTTAGGCAGTCATTTGGTGGGATTGCATATAAGTGACCTTGGCCATATTTCAAGGTAACATGAAGGTCACTTACAATAAACATGGCTTAGTTTTGGAAAACGGTGCTTCACAAGAAAAAACTCGTTATAACGACAAAAACCACGTTATAACGAGAAAAAAAGCCATAACAACAGAAAACTTGTTATAACGAAAACGGGACATATTTAACGTACTTGCACACTGAAACCTCCCTTCTTTTCTGTACTTCAAAGCAGATATTATTCCTCAGTTTTCTTCTTTTTCTATGTGGTATGATATCTTGTACTAGGGCTAAATTATTACTGTACCAACATACTGGGACATCCCTTAGTACCTTCCCAGATGCCGATGGGTAACGTGAAACAAAAGTTGATTTTTACCCGTGCCCTGTTATGAACAAAGCATCATATATCTAAAATAGAATAATCTCATTGTGCATGTTAATGAAAAGATGCCCGCATACACATTAATTCTGATCAATAGGTTTTATTTTTCCCATGGCAAGAAAACAGGCTGCTTTGATTCTTTGACCATCAACTGACAGTGTCTCACCAAAAGGTTATGTTACCATATTATTTGTATCAATAAATATTGCTTGTGAGCTACAAGCACTTACAAACACCCTCTTGTTGCATTATGAAAGACCACCATTATTATTTTTCCGAAGTATTTCCTTCACCAACATCGAATGCACAGGAAATAATGCATTGGTACACTGGTTCCTGTTTGCACATGCACATTCAACACACATATAACTACTCTGCCACATTTGTTTTGATGGATCAAATACCAAATCCAATGAAACTTACTGAAATTCTTGTTAAGACTATTTAAATATATTTCTGCTCTTGAGACAAAACGATTCATCTATGTGGTCTTGTTTATCTAAAAAAGCAACTGTTTTTTTTTTCTTGAGAAGCTCCCATTCTCTCCCCTATCTACAGATGATAAGCATACCTACAGCAAGCACACCATATCTATTAACATAGTATTTTTGATCCATCGTCTTCTGATATATACATGTACTTCAGACTCCTATGAATATGCTCAGGAAGAATCCCACCAGATACTTGTATTTTCTGAAATGTTAGCCTTGCATAGTTTCGGTATTCTATCAGAGATTCTTATGTCCATTCAACATGTCACAACACAAATCTATCGCACAAGATATATTAAAAGGGACTTACTACATGGGACATACGTGAACCCAGGGCAATCAGTGGAATTTGAATTATCTGTTGGACAGATCCATCAGAACTGCTGTAAATTAACTCCATGGGTTCATACTAATACATCCCTCGGTATACATGTATTTAATCTTTTCCCGGACTACCTTTAATGGAAAAACCAAAAGACAACGGAAATATTATATTGTGTTTGACGTAAACAGTTCTGTAGATAATACAGATATACGTGTACCCTTTCTCCACCATGAATAAAATTTTACAATTGTATAAATCAAACTTAATAGTATGGACAATGTAATTAGTTTCTGTCTATTTCAGTTTATCGGCCTAGCATATGCAGTAAAACCTGTTTAGAATGGATACCCTTGTGACTAGCAAAAACTTCATACTGCAGAGCAACTTATCCCATGTGAGCTGTAAAAAATACTAAGTACCAACGGTAAACATGCTGTGCATTTTGCGAATGGTGCTATCCTACATCATATTTTTTGTGTGATGAAAAAAGTCATTCTAATATGAATGGTACATACATCAAATAACCATGCTTCTCAAATTTGCTATAAGACAAATTAAGTGCCCACTGCAACATATTTTGGAAGACTGACATCCATTTTAGGACACCAACTATCTACATTAGGCAGATGTCCAGCGTACAAAAGTGTATTAACAAGGAAGAACTGACACAATAAATGGATGTCAACTGTCTACGGTATGCAGATATCCAGCATACAAGGGTTTATTAACAAGGAAGAAATGACACTATAAAGATTCCCAGAAAAGAGTCCATTTGTGGTTGATGCTCTTTAGAGCAGGTTTTACTGCACTATAAAGCTTTACTTCTCTATGAGGGAAAAGATTATGCTTGCAAGAAAAATACACTGTTGCCTGGTGCCAGTTTTACTCCATATGCTGCACATTTGCTACACCATAGATTATTATATGACTCATTCTTCTCCCAAAAAATACCATTTTGGGGGTGTATATTAGATACATTTAACAATCAATGCAATTACTGTTGACCTGCAGCTGGTTACTGCACACACTTATTATAACCACGTGAATGTTTGCTGTTAATGGTAATATAAGTTGGCACACTGTAGACACGAAAGTCTCGAGACACACGTGCTAAACAAACAGCTCTGGTCCTGCCAGTCACCAGGTATGAAATTCCAAACATTCAACAATCACAGCTACAATTTACATTGTGCTTGTTCCTGTCCCAATGGAAATAGTGTCAAAAACAGTATGTATGAATACTGAAAATATGTTATTAACATAGGTGTGTACATTTCACCGCCATAGGTGACCAACGAAAGACTATCTGTACTTTAAAGAGGTGGTCTCTCAAAATTCTATATAAATTCTAACAAAGTTGAATACAGTAAACATTATCATAAAATGAAGATATTGTGTCTGTAAAATACACAGGTCTCTTAAAATCGAAAAACAAGAGGACTGCCACAGTCCTGTGTTCAGTTGTCCTCGTATCCAGAAACTCAGACCTTATAGACAGGAGTGTAATCCTGTATGAAGCTTCTAGCTTCAGAACTTCTGAAGTTACCATTTAGAAAATATATACATAACAACTGCTCCCTGACCTTGGGAATCAGGTCCAAGTTGTCCATCTTCTTACTTAATTTAGACCTGATAGAGCACCATAATTTTGTTTCATATTAAAGTGCTGGCTTCGAAACTTTAAAGTTATACGATTTGCAAAAAATGGATTTGTAACCTTGAGAATCAGGTCAAGGTCTTTCATTTTTATACTTAACCTACACCTTTAGGAGGAGTATATAAGCATGTATTAAAACAAGTGCTAGCTCTCAAACTTTTAAAGTTATCATACAAAAGTAAAATACACAATAATTGCTCTGTGACCTTCGAAATCAGGTCAAGGTCATATATTTTGAACAGACTTTGTACAAGCATAAACTACATCCCCACGAACTCGTTTTCGAGACGTTTTAAAGATTTTGTCCAAAAATCACAACGAAATTCATAACAGATAAAAAAATCACAGGAACATAACACGCTGAAAAAATTTGACGGACACCCATCCAGAGCATACCCCTACCAAGCTTCAACAAAATATGGCTCAGGTTATTCAGAAGCTCAAAATGTGACCTCGTTGACAAACAGACGGCAGACATATGACCATGAGGTAAGCTCAGCTGCCTGCCAAGTCAACAGCTACCAAGAAGCACTAAATGCTTAATCTACCCCACCCTTCCATCCCAAAAGTTTAATGAGTTGTTCACAATGAACGATGTGTCTTTCCTGAGAAGTCCCATGCTTTTCCAGCCGGCTTGCACCATGTTTGTATTTTAGCACATTAGCATTTGGGCCATTCATTCATCTGACGTCAGCCCACATTGATAACGGAACTCCTGCCCTCTTTCATGAATCCACTTGTTTGCCACTGTGGGAAAAAAGAAAGGGAAAGTGCTTCAGTTTTTTTCATTCTTGTGCAGACGCACTGATCTGTCCAGTATTCCACCTCTAAATTGTATTTGAAGGGAATTGCAAAATTCAATTCGGACTTCCTTTTTGGATCACCCTTCTCTGCCAACATTTATATTCATACATTTTATACTTTTTCTTTTCTCTAACATGACACTTACGACACTACTTCCTACAAACATTATCTTTCTATAAATTATTCATCTCACTATTTTAAATGAGACCCGAATTCTGATATAAACTCAGCAAGTTTTATATATTTTAAGGGCAGCCTGATATTATGAATACACAAAAGAAAAAATGCTTATACGGCTAAAGATCTGGGATCAGGGCTCAGGATGCGATAGTATTTTCCCTTTGCCAGAATCAACACTTTTGCCCAGTGCCTCTCAAGTCTCGTTTATTTACAAGAAACAAGACTTCAAGACAATGTTTCCGTTAATTCCCAAATGGGGGTATATCATCCTTTCGAAACCTGAAATATCCTCTGAGAAAATTATAAAGGGCCACCAAATCTGGTGTATTTACATGTAAAATAGGTGAATATAGTCTTCTCCTCTAATTGTCCCTTCTTGTGACCCCCTGAAAAATCTTTAATGGAAACACTCTGACAGCTAAACCATGGTACTTCTTTGTACTTCATTTTGACACAAAATTAATAAATAAAAGTGAAAATGTACTTCATTTTGACACAAAATTAATAAATAAAAGTGAAAATGAAGAAACTACAAGTACACTAAACATGGAAAGGTTGACCTTTCCTTTTTGACCTATGGCATGCTGTCATTTACAAATCTCACCCAAACTGTTTTTTATGGCTAATAAACCTCATCAAGGAAACATTACGGCGTATGTTCAACATTTGGCATCCATCGCATTTAAATCAATCAAGAAGGTAGAATTAAGACTGCACTGCCAATAAATTCTTCACATTGGAGCAGGTTGCCTATAGGGGACACTAAGAGGAACTGCTCCTTGGTATCCAGCTGTTGCAGGCAGAGACACCTCAGTGGGGGATAAGCAAAAGCTGCATCATTCATTGGTCGAAAATGTTATTTGACGGAGGAAGCAGGTGCTCCCACCAAGGAAAACAGTGTATCTGCCCTGTTGAACACTTACCCCATTTTGATCCAATGAGAACTGGGCAGGCACCATGACGTGTGGTGTAGTCTCCTTCCCCATTCCTGCGCAGATTAAACCAAAATGCTGCTCCTCCCTTGGTTGTGTTCAAGCATATGAAAAGAATTGAATGAATACATGCTCTGTTCAAAACAAGATTAAGAGGGCTGTGTGAACAGCCCCTTCTCACCTGACCTTCACATTGAACCCATAGGGCTAACAAGTCCCACTCTGGTCTGGTGGATGAGCTTTTTGGATAGAGAGTAAAAATGTGAACTTCCATTACAATCCCTATTGACTTAAATATTAAACAATAGGAATCTATGCATTAAACGGTAGATACCCGAATTGAAGTATGTGCTAAAAATCAGGGATTCGGAGTATCACGACCTAGTGGGCAGTTTGGTTTAACCCTCCAACAACCTACATTTCCATCAAGGTTCAGAACAATCTGAATGTCGGTTTTTGATTAGATTTTGAAATTAGCCAAAAACAAAAACAAAAATGTAAAAAAAAAATAAGAAAAAAAATCAGTGCCAACTATTGAACATATCAAAGACTGGGGATTTTCCAAGAAGTGTCCTGATTAACGTAAAGCAGTTGGCCCAAGAGTGTCAGAGAAGATTTTGTAAAATTTTGCCCAAAAATGAAAAACAATTCTTAAAAAAATCAAAAAATCACCAGAGCATGATCATTTGAAAAAATTTAGTACAGGCCATCCAAGGTACATCCCTACCAAGTTGGAAGTGAATAGGAATGGCGGTTTTGGAGAAGAAATAGAAAATCTAAAATTTCTATCACAATCTCCATAGACTTACATAGTAGCCAATAAGAATGTATGCATTAACTGACAGGTACCCGAACAGAAAAAAATCTCAAAAATCAGGGACCCACAGTATCATGTCAAAGTGAACAAATTTATTCAGCCTCCCTTAAGTTACATTTCTACCAAGAATCAAAACAACTTGAGTGACGGTTTCGGAGAGGCCAACAATAGAAAACGACAGTGCTGTGCGAACAGCCCATACTCAACTGGCCTAAGCTAGTTGACAAAATAAAGGTTGCAACTGAATAAACCAGGTGTTGACCTTTAGCTGATTACATAGGACATTCAGGACTATTTCTAAGATTTACCTAAAGAAAAATTGTTTCTGCCTCTGGAGCATGAGAAATTGAAGAATGTTGAAAGAGTATCTTAAAAAGAACACATGACATTAGCCATTTGAATGATCAGTGACTTACATAGTAATCAATAGGAAAGATGCATTTACTGGCAAGTACCCAAATTGAAAAAAAAAATCGTCAAAAATCAGGAATCCAGAGCAGTGCCACGTAGTGAACAACTTTGTTTGACCCTTTCAAGAGGACCCTATCCGTCAGGTTTCAGCTTAATTGGAGTCCTAGAAATGTTCCTGTGTGATATCAAAGCAATTGGGTGAGCGGCATCGCAGAAGAGTTTTTACGATTTTCTCTCAAAAAGAACCCCAAAAAATCACACAAAATCCAAATATTACTGGAACATGACCATATGAACAAACTTGGTAGAGACTAAGAATCGGTACATTGCCACTAAGTTTGTATTAAATCTGGCTGACGGTATTACATAAGCATTAGAATGCCCATTGACCTACACAGTACTCAATAGAGCAGCTGCGTTTACCGGTAAGTACCCGAATTGAAAAAAAAAAAATCATTTAAAAACAGAAATCCACAGCAGAACCACCTTCTGCACAACTTTGTGAGACTTTTTCAAGGAAAATATCCACCAAGTTTCAGGTTACTCTTTATGACAGTTCAAGAGAATTCAAAAACACACAAAAAGTAAAAAAAAAAAAAAAGGAGAAACAAGAGGACTATGAGTCCTGTGCTCAGCTGACCTTGCACGCACAGGCTGAACTATGATAACCAGGTCACTTGTTCCACACCATGATCACTGTTGCTAACAAGGAAAATATCCACCAAGGTTCAGGTTAATCTGTATGACAGTTCAAGAGAAGTCAAAAACACACAAAAAGTAAAAAAAAATAAAAAATAAAAATAAAAACAAGAGGACTATGAGTCCTGTGCTCAGCTGACCTTGCACGCACAGGCTGAACTATGATAACAAGATCACTTGTTCCACACCATGATCACTGTTGCTAACATGTACATATGCCCTTGCCGATCGTGAAAAAATAAAGAATTGCAGCACCAGCTGTTGAACAAATTAAGGTCTGTGGGTTCCCAGAAGTGTCCCTGTGTATTTTTGAAGCGATTGGCCGAATGGTTTCCGAGAATTTTTGTCAACGCTTTGCCAAAAAATCAACTCATAAAGAATAAAAAGATTCACTGCACAGCAGCTGACAGTTCCAAATACCCCTTCAGTGATTCAGCATGTTTCAACATTGTTGCCCACTGTATCCTGTGTTTACTCTTTCAAAGAAATCAATAAAAAAAGAAAACTGGTTCATTGTCATACAAAATTTTATTTGGGCAGTTGACTTTAATGACAGATGCAATGAAAGGATGAAGGCAATGTTAACATATCTGATTTTGGCTGTTAAATCTTTTTACTTTTTTCAGTAAAAGTTCACAGTAACTTTATCCATTTCAAGGTCTGAGAGGTCACTATCTCTGGTATCAGTATCATCAACTCGGATCCTGCTGACTCATCTGTGTCTTCACCACTGTCGACATTAGTACTTGCTGTCTGACTCAGTACAGGTTGGACCTCTTCCTCTATGACCTTAATCTGAAAAATATGCAGAAATTACTGTTTACTGCAAATAAAAATGGGGGGCTGCTGATGTATCAGCATGTGTGCCCATAACAGTGTTAGGGACAGCTAAGACACCAAAAATAAATTCCACTTTAATCGATCCTAGCTCAAAATGTATTGCGTTAGGATAACAAATCATATGTGTGTAATCGTCATACTCCAAAGAATTTATATGTTCTGTGTTTGGGTGTCTGTGATTTCATTGTTGAATAAACAATTGAAACTTGACCGCAAACCATCCACCCCATAAATGTCAATATAAGTCACTAATTATTTGTGATAAAATCATAATTACACTTGCATCACACTCCTGGCATATCGGCAACAAAAAATGATCCTGCTTTTTTATATTTGGCGCAGTTTTTCTGTTATCAATCCTCAAAGTTTAATATTTCAATTTTCCTTTGCTTTCCATCATGTCCATTTGCTTCATTTCATAGAAAAAAAAGCAAAATTTTGATAATCGCTGAACTGTTTTTGCATTTCAGACATTATAGAATCAAAGACCGGCAACCGAATTAAATTTGGCTCAGCCGGGGTTTTTTTTTTTTTTTTTTTTTTGTTTTTTGTTTGTTTTTTTTTTTTTTTGAATTATTATTCTTAGGTGGGGCTCATTTAAACAACACCGTTTGTTGAAGTTGAGCTGTAATTTGTACTTTACGGACCAAACCTCATCCGTTAACATTTCGTGAGGTGATGCATCAATTATTGGCCAATCACATGAATAAAGAGAGTCTTTAAGGAAGGGAAAACATCATTCAGTGATCTGTCAAAGGGCGACAGCGATGATCTGGTTTCAATGCGTGACTTCCTAAAGGCGGTCCTTGGCCCCGGTGACCTCAAGCCTGGCAACAAAAGTTGTGTTGCCTTGCTTCGGTGTGGTGGTCTACGGCCGCTTGTGTTCAGTTGACGGGTGGTGGGTTTGATCCTCCTCCCCCTACCTTTTCATCCCGTTTTTAGGGACAGTGTTTTATTGTATGTACTTCTATCTGTATACTTTATTTAGTTAGCTTTTTAGACTTGTCTTTATACTTTACTTAGTTAGCTTGTCATTATATTATAATCAATTTCTCAGTGAATTTCACATCTCTTTCCTGTCTGAGTTTTGTATCGCTATTTCGTATGTTTTCTCTTGTGCTCACGTTCATGCTTATATCGATGTATTTATTTGTACTTCTCATCTTGGGGGTTCGATAAAATATCATTATATACATGGGTATGGTTGATTCAAATTCGAGTTTTTTCACGCCTGTCTTTGACTTTGGTGTGCAGGGCCACTGCACTAGGGTAAACCATTGCGGCACAGCCTGTGAAGGGACATCGTCTGACGATTCCCCCTGGTCCAGAACATTTAAAGTTTTCCATATTTTGAGCGCAAAAACAAGCAAGCGTAAAGTCAACTACTAAGGCTGTGATATGTTTGCATGATCGCATCATTTCCCTGTCCACACCACACTTTCGGCATGCCGCCTGATTTCTCGGCGCCGCCGTGATACCATGGTTGTCATGGGCTGTTGCTACTTGTTACAGTGGCCACGTGACTGACTGTATGGCTGACGGTTGGCATTGTAGGTGGCTGAAAACTGAAAAAATGACTCGTGGACGTTCGTATGTCCACATGCCTGTGTGGGAATTTTTTCGTTTTTCTCATATTTTTACTTTAATTAGGAGCTTGAAATTTTGCCAACTTAATGGAAAGACATTTATCATGTAAAAACCGTTAGAATCTCAAAATCGCATGTGCAAAGGTTTAATGTGTCTTACCTGTTCTTAACCAATATTTCAACTTAAACGTGTGGGTATCTTGATCGGGCCTACAATAGTTTAGCCCATCTGTCAGTCAATTTTTCCTAATTTATTTAGATTGAGATTTTATGAATTTTTAGTATAATAAACTTCACTTGTGTACCATGTCTCTCGCACACTAAGTACAGACATGCAAAGCACATTTAATTTTAATTTTGAATTTATAAACATCATGAACATTATACTTTTGACAAGACCACACAATCTCCGCACCCCCCCCCCCAAAAAAAAACTAAGAGCAAATGTGAAAAAAAGATGAAGTCTGCGTTCCCCTAGACAAACCACTTTTGATATTTTACCTCTTTGCTTGCTACACCTCAGTCCACCAACTGGCAGGACTGTTCCCTAACTAAACTAAAGATACATGATCACATAGTTTCTCAATATTAGCAGTTCCTGGACCATGCTGTTGATCCAAGAAACAGCATTCATTTTGCCACTACCTTGAAACACTTTCGGTTGTGACAGGTATCTCCAATGGCAAAGCATATGTAGATGCACTCATCAGCGAACCATACTTTTTATGTGCAAATGTGGTAAGATATCCTACCTGCTAAACTTACCTTTCATGAGTCCCACCAGATATAGGCCAACAATTGCACAATGTCAACAAGTCTACGGTACTTTATAAGTCTTGGGCACTTTGATTTTGATCTGCGTCAAGCATTTTTAAATGAGTTGGCCAAAATAAAATTGTAACTCACTGTCTGGCATCCATTGTTGGTGTATTGTAACAGTTATTTGTGATATTTTCGTTAGTTTTCTCAACCTTAGGTAACTTTCTGTTCATAACCTTGACAAAATACACCAACAGCAAATATAAATACATGCATTTGTTTCATTTATTAATATTTTAACAGTGAATGACAACAAAGAGAATGAAAAAACTTACGGATTTGAGACCTCTCCTACAATGTGGTGTGATACCATCATGGACTCCCAGGATTATATAGGCTGATTGGTTGGTTTCTCGACATTAGCCAATCAGGAAGCACGTAGTATAAAGATGCCTGGTGATCATTCAAAACATCCAGGAACAAGACAAAGAGTGCATGAAGCTACTGATTTTCTTTAATGCCGTCATTTTGTTAACCGTTTTGCCAATTAATTCAAATAAAATATATATTTTGGTCAGAGCAGCCTGGAAAAAAGTTCTTAACCGATCAGGCAAGCACTGGGGACCTTTTGTTTCTCTGATGGAAATTTAGCACTTTAGTAGACACTGGCTTCATGCTAGCAACTGACATCGCAGACTAATTATATATTACTGTATGAAATTCACTAAATCTTGCTACAGGCTTAATAAATACAATGCCACATTAACTTGTTATAGAATTGGTACCATAATGTCGATGCCATGCGAACTTCAAAATTTCAGTGTCTGCATGAATGTGCACAAAATGTTAAAACACACACTCAGAGTTGGGTTCGACATTCTATTTCCATGTGTGTGTCTGCCCTGAACAAAACAGTTTGTATGTCAATGTACTGAGTAAATCTGACCTCTATGGAAGAACATTAACATGCGCAACATCAAGATCTATCATGAAAGATCGAAAAATCGCTTGAGTTCCGACTGCAGAATGGGGGCTAATGACTACTAAGAAGTGGTTCTGGACAAAAAGACACAAATACAATAAGATCAGTTGTCAATCAAGCTCAACTGTCAGTCAGCTGAGCTTAAAAAATCAGCACCACCTGGTGAACAAATTAAAGAATTGGAGTCCCCAGGAGTGTTCCTGTTTGATATCAAAGATATTGGGTGAGTGGTATCCCAGAAGAAGATTTTCTTTATGATTTGCCCCCCCCCCCCAAAAAAAAACAGTTCATAAAAAATCCAAAACTTATTGAAGCATGACAATTTGAATAAACTTGGTAGAGACCCACCCAAGACACAGTGCCACCAAGTTTGAATTGAATCTGGGGAATGGTTTTGGAGAAGAAGTCGAAAATGTAATTGTAAACAGGCGTCTGAAAACATTATGACTTGATAAAAGGAATGGTTGGGGGGGGGGGGGATCCTGTAAGCACCATTTGCTGACAAATCACCCAGTCTCATCATGAATCATGGCTGGTGCTAGGCTGTTGATGCTCCTAATGGGCACCGTATATAATATTCAATGAATATTACATACTTTTTTTAACAAGCACAACTTAGGTACCTTTCACCATGAACTCTCTTCAAGAACCACCTGTCCTGATTCAATAGATGTGGACATAAACACTACCTCATAGGTACTGGTGCAAACAGTGACCCGTGAGGTGATGGATGGGACCTGGGCGGGTTTTGGAACTTTGAAGCATTTGTATGCTTCAAAGTTGAAAAAACAAGATGGCTGACTCTTAGTAACATGAAGTGCTCTCCAGATGGCACTGATGCTGTCAAGAGT
This sequence comes from Hermodice carunculata, assembly GCA_964020975.1. Lineage (NCBI taxonomy): Eukaryota > Metazoa > Annelida > Polychaeta > Eunicida > Amphinomidae > Hermodice > Hermodice carunculata. The sequence continues at coordinate 70,227,678 of OZ026613.1, read as the reverse complement.
AGACCATCAGTCCACTGTCCCAAGAGTGTATTTGTGAACTATTGGAGAGTACATGGTCGACTTGTGGGGTGACCCCCACAAGTACAGTATTCCTTATGGATACAGTTCCCTGCTTCTACTGTCTATCTGTATTTTTTATGTATGGGCAGGTTATCCATTTTGGGTGTGGAGTGATTTTTTTAAAAACTTCACAAGTGAGGTGAAAATGACCAAGAAGCATTTGAACACCACTTACTTGTAGGGATCACGCTACAGGTAGCAATCTTCCCCATATGTCAATCATGTACTCTTCATTAACCCCGGAGTACAATCTTAGGAGTGTGGACGGCAGGACAACTGAGGCTCTAAAAGCTCAGCCTGACTAGGAAATCAGCTGAGCTTAAAAATTGCAGCGCCACGTCTTCAACAAATTAAGGTCTGGGGCTTCCCAGAACAGTGCCTATCAAAATTTGAAGCAATTTTTTTTTTTTGATTTTTCAAATTCAAAAAAAATCAAGAAAAACTTTCATTAACACGACATACTGCCATCAACGCAGGAGGCAGAGATTCTTTTCAAGAAGAAACCAGAACACGTCAGTTTCACCTTGTTCACAACAACATAATAGAAAGTATATAATTGAGAACAATCACTAACACTACTGTTACATATATACAGAGCAACCTGTATCACAGCTTATATTGTAGTCAGGAAGCCAAGGCTGATTTTTTGGAGGAACCTTGACTTGACGGATTGATTTATTTTTTTCACACTTGATTCGGCAACTCAAGATGTCGTACAAACATAAACTGGCGGGTAAATTGGCTTTACCCGTAAACATTTTGAAAAATTCAAGATGGCGGCCAATATGGCTGCCGGACTTAGCTGCTCACAAGGATTCGCTATTTTTGGTAACCTCTTGACCAAATTTAGTAGCGTTTTGGCAATAATGCAAGTTTGGGATGATGCCCAACTCAACTTGGACACATTATAGGTCCTCAAAGGTCAAGGTCAAGGTCATACTGCAAGGTCAAGGGTATTTCTTTCCAAGGAATATGGGGTACTTACCATGATTTTTCTTGTGTAGACTTATTTTCATTTACTTCCATTTCAGATGTAGATTCGAGAAGCAGTAGAAGTAGCCTGTAAGTGAAGCCTGTAGACGTAGCAGTAGTTTACTAATGGCACAAGAGTGTACTTGAATGAGCATCTGCAGGTGTTTTATCACAAGCACTGTATTTCAACATATCTGACATGTGCACCATCTGGTTCCAAATCACTGCCAGTACACCAACCCCCAATTAAGTGTATGAGGCGATCTGATGTTCCTAAGTTCAATTTCAGAGAGCATTGTATTTATTGTGGTGAATGCTGCAACTTTCCAATGAGAAGTGATGGCAAAGAGGCAGCATCAAGTGAAGGAGACACCTTCTGGAGTAGGGTCTTGAGTGTGTGAGAAACAGACTCAGAGGCAATGGACTTTGATAGTGTTCGCTGGTAAAAGTCCTTGTCATATTCAATGTTCAGTACCTCTGCCTTGATGTTTTTGACAACTGTATCAAGGGCAACGTCAATGTCATCCTGTTCTTTCTCATCAACTGTTACTGTCAGGGTTGCTACAGCATTGTCTTGAAACATTATGACTTTGCGATACTCTTGAGTAGAAGGGATGACAAGGTCATTGATGTTTTGAGTTAACATTCTCAGCAAATCAGCTCGCTTGATTGAACTGCCTGCTATTTCTGTGAAGCACTCCTGTAGTTGAACTGAATTCCATATTTGGGTGCAATCAGCTTGCATTTCTACAATAAGCTGTCTTAAACCTGATTGGTGGGGGGCGGGGGGGAGGTCTCACTAATGTCATCTTGTGTTGACATACCATCACCTGGAGCACACCGATGACTGAAAAATCTGCTTCTGTAGTGCTTGTGGTACCTTGCATCAGATGCATGTAAGTCACTAGGGGCACCAATGACACGCAGCCTCACTGACTCTGCCCACTGGTCACCTCTGGCATGGCACTGTTGTAGGATTTTGTCCTTCACCCTCAATGGGTGGCCCCTGTCATCTAGTTCATTTGTGGCTACTGCTTTTACCAGGAAGGCTGGCACCCACCTATTGGAATTTTTTCTGTCTTTTTCTATCTAACAGCATTCACCACAATAAATACAATGCTCTATGAAATTAAACTTAGGAACATCAGATCGCCTCATACACTAATTAGGGGGTTGGGGTACTGGCAGTGATTTGGAACCAGATGGTGCACATGTCAGATATGTTGAAATACAGTGCTTGTGATAAAACACCTGCAGATGCTCATTCAAGTCCAGTTGTTCTTGTAAGTATTCTTGCAAATTGTCGCCATAATGGACACTGTCTTGTATAATATTGCCCAACCTAGCACCATCAGGTTTACTTTGACAAAGCCTCTGCCTGGCTGGACATTTGCCAAGCACAGATTTCAAGATACACTCTTGTGCCATTAGTAAACTACTGCCAGTTCTACAGGCTACTGCTACGTCTACAGGCTACTGCTACACTTACAGGCTACTTCCACTTTTTCTTGAATCTACATCTGAAATGGAAGTAAATGAAAATAAGTCTACACAAGAAAAATCATGGTAAGTACCCCATATTCCTTGGAAAGAAATACCCTTGACCTTGCAGTATGACCTTGACCTTTGAGGACCTACAAAATATCCAATTTGAGTAAGGCAACATCCCAAACTTGTATTACGGCTAAAACTTTACTAAATTTGGTCAAGAGGTTACCAAAAATAGTGAATCCTTGTGAGCAGCTAAGTCCGGCAGCGATATTGGCCGCCATCTTGAATTTTTCAACATGCTCAAGGGTAAAGCCAATTTACCCACTAGATTATGTTTGTATGACATCTTAGGTTGCAGAATGAAGTGTGAAAAAAAATCTGTCAAGTCAAGGTTACTCCAAAAATTCAGCCTTGGCTTCCTGACTATAACATACCAGTAGTCTTGATCTCTGAATGGACCTTGATTATTTTTCATTACCAACTTTTTATTCATCACTGTGTGCAAAATGTTCTTGTCACACACAGCACAATATATAATCGAACATATTGTACTCTTATTCATGAATTGTGTGTTGTTATTTGCCATCTCACAGCATTTTCTGGTCTATAAATACCTTTGACCTCACCACTTGACCTTGACCTTGACCTTTGACAGTCTCTCAAGTATTTTATTTGAGCCAGGCATCATCACAAACCCATAAAACGACCCAAATGCCATCAAAATGGTAAACAAGCTTACTGAAAAAAGTGTTGCTTTGCTAAAATGTACGTTTGGCGGCCATATTGGACGCCATCTTGAATTTTTTTAAATGCTCAAGGGTAAATTTAATTTACCCGTCAGTTTTTGCTTATGTGCTATATAAGTTCACAGAATCAAGTGAGAAAAAAAATTAATCAGCCAAATCAACGTATACTCAGCTGGCTGCCTGACTATTATAGCAGAAAGTCCCAATTTGCCCAAGATCGAATGGTCCACTGTTGGGAGAATTTACTTGCCTGGTCTATATTTGGCAGAATATAAGTGTAATATCATATAACATTATAGTCCTTTTTTCCTCAATAAAGTTGCCATCTGTAATTTTGACTTTCTAGACTCATAGTAACTTTTTTTTGTACTGATATCTTATTTAATGGTGGGCCTAGCAAGCAAAGAAATCAGTAAAAATGAGGCGGCTACCAGTCCTTACACTAATTCCCATTGCAAAGTTAATTAATTATTTATGATGTGTCTCCATACTCTATGAAGACTGATGGGGCCATACAGGCATGATCCTGACCGCAACAACTCTTTTTCCCATTTATTTTCACCCGAGATCGCCCATAGATACATATATGACAGATGCACCAGGCAATTGCACAAGTGTATGGGATGCCACGTGTAACACCATTGCTTTCGTGCATGAAATCGTAATGAATGATGTTTTTGTGGAGGGAATCACAACCCGATTTACAAAATTGTAACAGCAAATTAAATAATCGAACTCCTAACATGAATCATGAGTGAAACTGATTGGATTTCATGATTTGCTTTCCCAATTTCGTCCCCAGAATCGTGTAAGAGTTACAATCTCGTGAACATTTGAAATTTTGTGAATTGTATATTAAAATTTTGCGTACAAAACTGCTGAATTGATTGACAATTCTGTTTGAGGACAACATCGGTGGACTTGCAGGATTTTGTGAACAAAATTGGTAGCTTTACTCGATTTCGTAGACGTAATTGAAAACTTATGGATTAAGTGTACACAATCCAAAAACTTATGGATTCTGTGGACAAAATTGATATACTTAACGATTCTGTGGATGGAAATGTAAGAGTTTACGGAATTCGTCTACAAAATGAATTATAATAACCACAATACTGATGTTACGTATGGCACCCCGTACTAGTGACCATGATACAACTCTTTTAATTTGCAAGCCATTTTTCTTCACTGGCATGTGCCCTTTCACATTTGCATGCATGTTATTTTCCCTTAAGACTACCATTCCTAGCGACACATCTGGGCATTTTACAGCAGTCCATTCCTGAAGATTTCGGATCTGGCAGTGAATCCCAATTGCAACCAGAGTTAAGTGAATTGTGTTTACAATTTATTGCTAGATGAGCTTTACTGTGTTAGTGTCAGATTGTGTCCTTGTACCTGCAAGGTGTGGAAGGAGCATTCATGTTGCCTCACTATGACCCAGATACTTGATCCAGTCAACTTTTTTTTGTTATATAACACACCTTTGTGTCAAGATACGTGTATGTATGAAGTTTAACTCTTTCACCACGGGAAGGAACTGTATTTGAATTGTGTGCTGGCCACGGGATGCAACTGTAGTCGAATTCCGAGAGAGCTACCAAATTTTGAGACACTTGACCTTTATAATGACCTTCTAACTTCTGACCATGAAACTGACCTCAGTAAAAAGTGCATTGTGTATGTAAGTATCTTTTCTTTATTTGAAATAAATTGGTTTTTATATAGTTTAGATGTAAACCTTTTGCTTTGTATGAGAGGAAAGGGTTTGTAACCTGCAGTATGTCTGCATAAACTGACAAAGTTGGCATAAAGTCCTTTGTAAGACTAGCAGAAAACAATATTTACATAACGTTTCCTTTTATTTATTGTATTTACTATAAATATATATGATTGATTCACAGGAACAAAAATAGATCAATTTTAGATGGAATAAATGACACCATCAGATACATTTCTTGCTTTTTGTGTTTTAGGAATTTAAAGATTTTTAGCCCGCACATAAATGATTTGCCCGATTACTAAATGTACCATGACCAATATATTTGGCCTAGCCTCCCAATTTTGTTACATGACACGCTTTTACGTCCAGATACACCTGTGTGTAAAGTTTCATTCGTCTTAGTTGACCGAAAAGCGACTTATGGTCCAGACACAACTGTATTGGTGTTTTACATTAATGCCTCACCATAACCCAGATACTTGACCTAGTGACCTACATTTATTACATGACACACCTTAGGGCAAGATATGTGTAGGTATGAAGTTTCATGAAACCAACTTTATGAGTAAATGAATTAAGAGTCCAGTCACAATTTTCACCGCATAACATACCTTGACCTTGTGACCCACTTTTGTTACATGCCACACCTTCAGGTCAAGGCACAAGTGCACATAAAGTCAGGACACGAATGTATTGCAATTTTACTTAAATGTATCACCATAACCCATATACTACACCTGGTGACATACTATCGGTGCATGGCACACCCTTATGTCCAAATGCACCTGGGTGTAAAGTTTCATTCACACTGACTTGAAAACCAAGTGAATTATAGCCCGCAGAAGACTGCATGTATTGCAGTTTTACATAAACGCCTCGCCATGATGCAGATACTTGACCTGGTGAGTGGTGACCTACTTTTGTCACATTAACACATCTTTGGGTCAAAATATGTGTGTAAGAAGTACACGACGTTACCATAAATAACAAATGTTAGTCATGTTAGTGTTCCTTAAAAAGTAGTTTCATTGGAGGTATAATAATAAGATTGCAAAATAAATCTAAACGTGAAGATATAATGTGTTCATGACATTATTAGTGGGGGAACTAGAAGATCACACACACACACACACACACACACACACACACACACAGTGGAAAGCACCAACGGTTTTAGCCAGTTGTATCACGCTATGTACTGGGATCCATGACATTGTTTCGGTTGCAAGGTAAACAAAAGACGAAAATTCCATACATTTTCCAAAATCCTCCATCCCCTTTAAATTGAGGCAAAACAAAGGGAAAAACCGAGAAAAAACCACAATCAAATGTGATTCACTTTCTGGAAGGAAGTACTTGGAGCTCTGCAACAAAGAATAAACCTCAGGAAAAACCAAAATAGAGAGTAGTCCCCCCAAAACATGGTAACGAAGCTGGCGGTACTACTTGTCAGAACCCAGAACCAGTTGCTGCGGAAGATAGCTGCAATGAGGAATACATACTGCTCGGGAAATAAAGATGCCACCTCCATTGGTTTAACATGGGCCACTCTAAATATGCCTTTATATGGAAAATATGGGTGTCGCACGAAATATTACGTAACATCAACAGGATAAGTTATGGTATTTCGAAGCAGTCACATACACAAAACATGTCAATAACAAGACCACAACCAGAGAGGTGAAAAGTGTATGGTATTGGGGTGCCTGTGGGCATTATAAGGGGGGCCACTGCACTGCTGAGATCAATGCAAATCCACAATGCCACGATATACTGATCACTCACAACTGTCTAAATTTGAAAGGGGTAGAATCACTGGGATGTTGAAGGCTGGACTTTCCCAGCAGGAGGTTGGCGTGATGATGGGGTGCTCCAGGCCATCAGTAAGGAGGTGGTGGGACTGTTTCCAGGAAACCTGAGGATGCAGGAGACGGCTGGATCTGGACAACCAAGACTGCCAGGTTGGACGGCTGACTGTTACTTGATCCAGTATGTGAAGAGGCACAGGTTTCTTTCCAGCGAAAGGTATTGTCAGCACTGGCTCCAGGCCTGAAACATCAAAACATCACAGTCTTTCCTCCAGATTGTGGTCACTGGCACAAAACTGTTGCTGATGTCACAAATGTAACCTGTCTGTCAGCCGTCGTGCAGTAGCCCACAGAACTGCGTTAGTGCTAAACATGGCAAGACGGGAGAACTTCAGCAGTGATAGTGAGCATGATGATGATGATGGAAATCTGAATTTATTCTTCACATTTTCTGATGAAGATTTACAATAATTAATAGACAGGGCAATTGCCGCAGAAGAGTAGACAATCAGGCCAAACCAACAAACAAACCATAAGCGAGCTGTAAATAGAAAAGCTAGCCAATGTGTGTCGTTATTTGCTTTTCGTTCCAGTTGTCTGTTCTCCAAGTTACCTGGGCAAATGGTTGTTAAAGTATTTTGAAAACAAAACTTTGTATCTTAACTTTAATCTTTAAATTGGTGAGCACCAGTTTGAACATGATGCAATGCATTGTGGAACAGTCACACAACAGAATAGTTGATTTGAATAACAAAGTGAATCGTGGCCACATGTTTTCAGCACTGTAAATGTCCATGGATGAAAGTAACGAAGTGGTCTGAACATAATCAAATGTACCCAAGTTTGAACACGATTGTATTCAATCTCAAAATGCCTGTTACCATGGTCTGACGATGTTTGTTGACTATCGTTGTTTATTCATGGTCTGGCTTACGCACACAAGGTAATTTGTTGCGTACATTGAAGTTTTGCTGGCTTGTTTTTCCACTTTCTGAGTATTCTTTATTTGAAAAAGTGGATTCAGGTATGGTAGATTTTGAAAACAGAGTCGGAAGGTTTTATTCTACAGAAATGTCTGTTTTTTGTTATATTTTAGCGATTCCGTGATTCCGTCCGTGATTCTGCAATCGCGGAATCTGGACATCTCCAGTTTAACATCGCAAAGTCCTACAACTCACAGAATCCAGCAAAGTTAACCATTTGGCTATTTGTAAACTTCAGTTGATTATTTGTTACTGTGGCAGTTTGTCTAATGCCACTGACCCATATCACACAGCCAGCATGAGGCCATGAGGCTGCAAGGTACTGGTGTTATACCGGCAATCAGTGTGAATGATATCAAAAGACATGCCGTGCGAGCAAGGTGTGAAGTCATTTTCTGCTAGTACACAAACCGTAGTAGGAATAACAAAATACTGTCTGCAGAGTTTTTGCAGATGTATGCGACAATGATAATGATTTTATGGCTTCTTTTTTTTCTGTATCATGTTGAGTCATGAGTTCGTCAGTTTTAGAAAACCACCAAAAGAATGCATGCTCGGTGAATCCCAACGGCACGAGTCCATGCACGACAATGGCGTGGGACCTTTGGAAATTGAAACAGGCTCATTGTGGAACTTTTGGTGTTGTGTTAGTGCAGCAAGTTGCAACACAACGACCCATACTCCATGGATACTGAGATGGACATGCACATTTCTGTGCCCATTTCTATTCCTGTTATTGTGAGAGGTGCGAGACTTTGACAGAACGAGGACTCATGATATGAGCATTTGAAAGTACCAAATTTCAAAGGCAAATAAAGATACTATTTTTATGCCGTTCATGTAAAAAAAGGAATGGGTATAATACACTCTCGTGGTATTGGTTCGCTATAGGTTATATTTGCCTAAACCGAACTGCACGTTTTTCCTGAAGCGAATCAAGTTTAATATCTGGTTTAAATTATCATTTTTACCCGGAATGAGTATGTGTTTTGATTTGTTACATATTTTTTAAATAGTAGTCTCCAAATTTCTCATTATTTTGGCAAAGAATGCTTCATGGTTTTCAAAGAGCGTTTGATGAAATTATGCACTGAATTGTACAAACTTTATGATAGAGTACTTTTTGGCACACACAAGACCTGTAGCAACCAAAAGTGTTTACTTCCAATGATCCAACAAATTTCACTGAAAATACTTCTGAATTAACTCAGATTGCTCATTTTGTTTTGTTTTTTTATTTAGAAGGAGGAATGTCAAGTTCTTGCTCTAGCATTGTTATAACAGGCATTTCCAGCCTTTATTGTTTACTTTATGCAAACCCTAACAGAAAAGTTAGCTCAAAGCGAACTACTGTTCGATTTAGGCACGGGTTTTGAAACATATGTATGTACACACATACGTGCATGCAACCACGTATGTATGTATGTATGTATGTATGTATGTATGTATGTATGTATGTATGTGTGTATGTATGTATGTATGTAGGCATGCATGTATGTATGTATGTATGTATGCATGTATGAATGAATGTGAAGCCTCTTATTAATGTTTAAGTGATGGGGAATAAAACAGAAAAACATATATATTCTTTGAATAAAGGTTTATTGGCAGTTTTTGCCTTCAAAGCCAGTTCAGAAAACCTTTTTTATCAGGTTTACATTACTTACACGTGCACACAAAAGGTTTTGGGGCGAAAATTGACGCAAACATGGAGAACATTCGCCTTTAAAACCAATTACGCGTTGAGAAACCGGGGGGGGAGGGATTTACTCTCATCATATAGTACGCCTAAAAGAAAACAATGTATATATATATATATGAAACAGGATGACATATGCCTACGGGAGTAAGCCAACTTCATCGCTTAACGATTAGAATAAACTTCACTTCGTCTAACCATAAGCAGAGCTCGTCGAGTGAATTATGATAGGCGCTCTCGTGTTAGGCCTATTGTTTTAGCACATTTTTAAACAAAATATCAGTGATCATGAGCAAAGTCATTCACTACACATACACGTCAATGGATAAATCATCATCAGAATACTAAAGCTAATTATGTTATCCTGCCCATGAGTAAAAAAAAAAGAAAAGTATATTGATGATTAGTACATGTACAATACACAAATTTCCATGGATCCTTCTCATCCCAGTTCAATTGAATTCAAATTTTACATGTATCCCAGTGAGTTTGCTAGTTAAGCGGACTACAGAGCGTTTGCCAGCGGTAGCCGGCGTTAGTCAGCGTTTCACAGCGGTTGCCAGCGTTGAAAGGGTGTCAAACGCCGACTGACGATGGCAAACGCCGACTAACGCTTGGAATCGGCAACTAATGCTGAGCTCCAAAAGGCTTAATTGGATTTTGGCGTTTCCCAGCGTTTGTAACGCCGGCTAAGGCTGTCTCACGTTGGCAATTACACCGAACCGCCCTTAAACGTCTAAACGCACCTACTAACGCCGAAACAAGTTACTAGTGCATGACAGGGACTTCTGGAATGCGGTATATCTGTGCTTCAAATCTTCTATTTAAAAAAAAAGGAAAACAAAATTTGGATGAAAGGATTATCTTTAAAATGTACATCAAAAAGCGTAGTAATATGCTATCCTGATCAATGACCCCACTTCTTCAATTAGACGACAATTAAAAGAGAAACATATGTTTAAGTATATATCTATCACTATCTTATAAACATTCACCACGACAATTATTCTTTCAGCAGAACTTCCTTGCAGCTTGTTCAAGTCATAAAATGCTTTTTATTGTTCACTACGTGCAGAAATATACTGAAATAGAATGTAAAAGTTGCATGTCCAACCACTTAAAAATCGGGTAAATTTTATGTTTCGATGAAAAGAAATATAAAAAAAAGGTGCTGAATGGTGAATATTATTGTACAGAGTATCACTTGGCCATACTTTCAAAATGGACTTTCGTCTTCCATCTTCAATCTAGCAGTAAAGCAGGGAGCAAACGTACCAGACAGCACAATCAAAACTGCTGCAACCAGTGGTCTTTTTTCACCACTTGATAATTTGATTGAGGGATTATAACCTATGATTCAGAGACTTTAATTACTAAAATGAAGATATTAATGTTGATACAAGTATGGGTGGTTAAAAGTAAGGAAGCTCAACTGTTCCGATTTTAGGCCTTATAGTTTCCATTTTTCATAGTTAACAAAGATTTTTCCTCAATCTTAGTTGATGAAATAAGCACTTAGAAAGAAATTTTAGCCCTTAAAATACACAACTTTGCTCTTCAAATCTAGAAATGTTCACGGGGGTGGGGGTGGGGGTTGGGCAAGCCCCCGGACCACCCAGCAACGCTTCGCAGCCTTTGGCTGCTTGCGGGTCCCTTCTTTATACCAGTAAAATCGCCCAATGCATGTATGCTCCTGATCACCTTCATATGTATCCAACGCCTGACTCATTAACAAGTTACCTGTAAAATATAGTCTATTTAAACAAAGCAACATGTTGTGACAACACGATATCGTCAATATTGTTGTGAAATGCCCCCGAAAATGCTATGTGCTGGTCCGAGAAATGTGTTCTCTCTAACCTTACTAAGACGAGTCTGAGTCTGAAATAACTTTATTTGGTCTGATATTACGTGGTATGGTACAAATGTATATATATATATATATATATATATATATATATATATATATATATATATATATATATATATATATATATATATATATATATATATATATATATATATATATATATATATATATATATATTGCACATATATGTATAAGTTAGTCCGGGGAGACCCACATTAAGGGTATCCCACATTAAGCAGCCGCCATCATGTGGGATACCCTTATTGACACTTGATAAAGCTTCAATAGATAGTTCATGGACATACAAAAATTAAGTAAGTACCGGCACTGTAGGTGCTTACTTTTAACTTACTACACACACACATATATAGTTATTATTATTATTATTATTATTATTATTATTATTATTATTATTATTATTATTATTATTATTATTATTATTATTATTATTATTATAATTATTATTATTATTATTACTGATAATTGCATCTACATTGAGTTAGACCTAGAGATAACAAGATTATGAGAGATTAATCAGCAGTATTACATATGCAACAATTACGAACAGTACAGATTGATAATTACTTGTTTACCATATAGTTTTTTGCGTATTCAGCAATACCTTTGAAAGAATGGGTGTCTATTTTATCTAGTACTATTTGAGGTAGATAATTTTCATTTATAAGATCAGGAATATTGTGACGTATGCCCGGGCGACTTGTTTTTGTGTCAGTTAAACTTTTTTGTTATCTATATCTGTGTGGATATGATCAATTAATTCAAGTAGAGCTGCTTCAGTTAAATGATAATTTCTTTGTTTCTGTTTTATCAATGAGTGAAAATTTAAAATTTGAGTTTATTTGCAGATTATTTAGGTATTATTAGAAAGGGTTTTCCAGATGTGTCTATTTTCTTAGCAAAGTCTGGGCCAAAGTTCACAAAGAAATTGCTGAAGTGCGTAGCAATATTAAAATTATTATCTATCTTTTTTATCATTGTTAAAGTATTTAGGAAACCCCTTACGAGTATGTGATTTGTTATATACATCTTTGATTCTGCCCCAGGGTTTTTGATATCATTTTTATATTTATCAAATTCTGCGTAATAATAGTCCTTTTTGGCTTTGCGAATCATCTGTCTTGCCTCCTTATTACATTCTTTAAGTCTATTTTCAAGGTCAGCATATCCTATACCATCTATAGAGATTGTATGTACCTTTTTCTAATGATCCAAAGGACATGGTTTCATTTGACATCAATTGAGCTATCCGATCTGCCAGATGTGTGAAATGAAACCCTAGGCTGATGAAACCGAGGCTTGTGAAAATATAGAACCTGGGACCAGCCGCTTTGGAAAACCCATCGGCGCAGCGGACATTCTTGAGTGTCAGAAAAGTCAATGCAGCAAGCATGCAGAGAGAAATACCACACGGGCCTTCAATAATTTTGACGAATGGTGACAGTATCGAAACTATTACATGGCCACTCACATGCAGGCTAAACCTTAGGTCCCAACCCGTTGTTATTCTTGGCGATGTTTATAGGGTAAGTTCCCTATTAAACATCGCCAACAATAACAATGGGTTGGATACCAACTCTGATAAACATCGTCAACGCTAGCAACGAGTTGGGTTCCCTGGTCCTAGCTATTACTGAACTGAAAGATGTCACGGACAGATCGTTTTTAAACACAGCGCGGATGGTACGCAATTTATGGGCAGCTCTTTAGTGATGTCTGGCAATTTATTTTATTTCATATTATTTTCAGTGTCGTAAATCTGTGATCTTTAACGTTACAAACATATTGTTGTTGGTCTTGCTGTCTTTATATGCTGCAGTAGCATTAATGATGTTTTCAGTTATGTGCTTTCTAAAATGGGTCACGAGGCTGAAATATGACCCTTTGAATTGAAATAAATTCTCGCAAACTCTGCAACAATGGGGATTCCAACAGCTCATGATGATCTCTCCACTCCGTACTTCCCAGGAAGTGGTGAAACTGACGTGTGTTATGGTTTCCTCTTGAGAAGATTTTTAATATTTTAAACTGAAAAACGAAATATGGTGTATGATTGTATCTGATGGTGTCAATTTTATTTTAACAAATGGTAAATGTAGTCGAAAGCTGCTGTAACAGACGAACACAACTTCGCCCATTTTCAATTAAAATAAACTCATCAACAGCTGGCTCGAATACAGCAACATAATGGGTGACCAGACTCTGCACAAACGGCCTCCCCTTCTACAACCTACACGAATGTCCGGATCCAAGAAATGATGTTCTTGCGCAAAACGGGGAAAAAAATGCACACAATAGCAAATACAAACCCTACTATAATGGTTGAATATCTTTAATTACAGTGGTGAATAACTAATTCACAAATAAAGTATCTATGCTACACGTTACACATGACATCAATCCGTGCTACTGTAAGAAACAACTATACCCCTTATAAAGTCAAGGCGGCAGTTCGCTTGCAGAGACCGTGGAACACAAAACACACATGTAATCTACTAGCATTGGTACTAGTTTATTTCAAAATTGTAAGCAACTCATATTAAGACACGACCCACAAATACAATAACACAAATACAAATCAAGTGAGGGGCTAATGTGGTTTTGGACAGGTTTCATCCCCAGGTATTACACTATCGTGCAAGTAGGTGGGCAAGACTATAAATGGCCTCCCCCAAAACTCCAAAAATCAATGGACCATTACCGTTTCAACAATCTTGATAGACCCTCACCCAAGGTACATTCCCATCAAGTTTGTAATAAATCTGACAGTATTGGAGCAGTGGAAATGTCGATTGTGTACGATACTGGGCGGACAGATGGAAACGAATGCCACGTCACTACACAACCGCAGCTGACTGACAAGTCAACTGTGGTAAACATGAACCAACTAGAAGCCGATCAGTGACCGAAAAACCCCTGGCCAGGATGGACAATTAGACAGACAGACAGATGGACGCCTAGGTGACAACAATACCCTTGGGTAGGTCAAGGTCACTTCTGTTTGACCTAATGACAAAGCTTTGGTGCAAATGCAATGAGCAGAGATAGCATGACAAGACCATTCTTCTTCAATACAGATGGGCACCTGGCGCACCTTAATGGCCCCCAGTGATAAAGATTTGGTCTCTGACAAGTGAGTATTTTTTTAGCTATGTCGTTAACAAGGCATGGACAGACGGACCGACGTGTAGATGACGACAATACCCCTCTGGCCTACGAGGCCAAGGGGTAAAAAGCACAAGTTCTGACCAGTTCAACATGAGGATCATTATGATCCTGTGACCTGCTGACTGAAATCCAGTGCTTTTGTAAGTGCAGACAGCTCTGTTACATTATACAGTATTATAGTGCTTACCAAAACATGACCACAGATGTAATTTTACCAATATATATGCCAATATGTCAGTTAAACCTTTCAAGATCAATCAAGGTGAAAATCAAAATCACCAAAAACACCAATCATGGATATTTTCATAATAATGTTTAATAATATCCATAGGCCTAGCATCCACTATTACCAAAATATAAGCCAGTATGCCTCATCTGCTGAGTCAGCAAAATGCTTGAATTCTATTTAACATCATGTACACATCACTTATCAGAGAACACATAATTATCAGAGAATACATAATTGTTATGTAATCATCTCCTTTCAAACTTTGGGGATGGCCCACTTAGGCAACATCTACCCGTATGTGCATAAGCAAAGTATTCTATCCACCAAAATATAGCTTCTTCCACATCAAAAAGCTTTATTTGACATGCATATGTGAGAAAAATCCTTTTTTTTTTTTTTTTACAAAAAATCCTACTGAATCCAACTTCTTTGCCAAAATCTTACATATGATAATCCTACTGAGTACAAACACTGAGATCACTCATCTGCAACTCAACATTTGCAATTATGAATAAAAGCTAGATTACCTTTTCAGGCACAACTCTGGCACCTAGGGATGTAAAGACAGTGGCCCCACCTGCTGGCACATCTGATAACTACAACATACCATATCAAATGCTAGCAGTTTCATGCAACATCATCATTTACGGATGACATATTCCATATGCTGTAGCTTCATCACTATTTGAACGATTTTTTATTTCTTGGCTACTTGTAGTAACCATTACAAACTAGAACAGGATGACTTTCCAACAAAAATCAAATGTCTCCCTGTGTACTCTAGCTTACCATTGTCACCGTTACAAATCTTTTCATACTGATAATGGCAGTGACCCACAAATAAGGATGTGACCATGGGATCCTGGGAATGGGGTCAGTGTCACCCATCTGTTAACCTAATTGAGCCCTCGTAGCGACTTATAATCCTGTGCAATATGAAAGCCTTAGCTTCAAAACTTCTGAAATTATCGCGGCATTGATTTGTTGAAGAATTCACTTATTACATAAACAGGAGCAACAGTGCCACCTCCTTAACACAAAAAACATAATGCAATCCAATATCTTTATGCTCCATAGTTGCCCCAGTCACTGTTTAAGTCTAAACCCATAAATCAATTAATATATTATCACGTTAGATTCAAAATTTAGAAAATCCTATAGGCTTCAACAGCCAAATTAATTTATAAAACAGGTCATCAGCGGGAAATCATCCGGCATGCCCCTTAAATTCTCAAACATGCCTTTCCCTAGTCCAAGAAAATAGATTCCTTATGGATTACATTTTAATTCCCTTTGCAGTTCTAAGGCAAACTGTGATTCTTTTAGGATTCATTCAGATTTCTTGGGAAAAAGGAATCCTTTATGAGGAGAGAGATATGGTACAATAACATTGCTTTGGATTGTTTTGCCTTCTTCTAGGAATCTTTTGGGGGTGACTTGCTTTAATTTGGATTCCTTTGGATTCTTTTGCATTCTTTTTGGATTCCTGCTATATCCTAGCAGTTTTATGATGTGTGGTTGTTTTAATTTTGGCGGTTGCTTGGCCATAACTACCATGTTGGATTGTGGAGAGACATGCCTGCTGATCTGGCTCTTCAAGTTTAAAAAATTGTGAGGAGGCCTTGAGTAAGTTATACCCTTTAAACTTATATGTAAACAAAGAGAACTGTGCAGAGAACATTCACAGATAAAAATACAGCAGGAACTTGTGATTGGAAGGCTGAATTGCGCACTGCATACATTTTAAATATCTAAAAAGCTTGGATCGGTGTAATTGTGTGTGTTGCCTCAATTAAATACATGTAGCATGCATCTACATGTATGCAAATCGTGAGAATATACATGTAGAATGCGCCTCCATAGGTGCAAAGATGCCAATTGTCCCTCATCATAAGGAACAGTCCCAAAAATTAGCTCAAATTTTGACCACTTTACCATGTTTGTTTCGCATTGATGCCGAGTATTTTCTTAAATATTATTTGTTAAATATGCTCAGTCCCTGATATTCTCACTAAAATGCCCCTGAAATAGCATTTTGAATTTTAGCATCTCTGTGTGTGTATATTTGCTTATGCAGTAACAGGGTTTTATTTTAACAAGGATGGAGGCTACACTCCTTGGTAATAAGACAAGATCTGGATATTGCATGCCAATGTTCAAAGACAGTCTGTGTATTAAGGTAAACACATGCATATAATCATGTGTATCGTTTTGGTGTGGCCATCTTGTTTACCAGTGTGACTTTCAATTACTTTTGGATTCTTTTTAATAATATGGGAATCCTTTCAAGGGAACCTAGTATCCCTTAACATTACTTTTTAGATTCCTGTTAATGATATGGGAATTCTTTCTCCCAGTCACTAGGATTCCCTAACATTACTTCAAGTTATTTTTGATAATGATACGGGAATCCTATAAATCCAATAGCATTTTTTGTAATGTTATGGGAAATCTTTTTTCAAAGGATTCCATCCTCATACATGTTTTGCTGTATTCAATGCATTTTGCAGGCAAAAGGAATGTTAACCGGGCATGGAGTACACAGAGAGCAACTGCAATCCAAAAGGAATCTAAAAGGAATCCTTTTTTTAGGATTCCATAAGGAATCCAAAAAGTATCCTTCTTTCTTGACTGGGGTTTATATGATGACAGATACTTGCCGTTCCCTTGTGTATGGTAAAGACAGTCCAATTGAATGCAAGGAATGCATGATCTTGAAACGTCAGGAAATACATAGATACATACAGTAAAGCAAGTTCTTGCTTATAATGGCAATGTGGCTTTGTGACCTTGGGAATGGGGCAAGGTCACCCATTGTCAAACTTGACTAGACCATAACAGAGAACTATCACCTTGTGCAATATAAAAACCCTCAAAAACGTTTCAAGTTATCATGCAGAAATCAAATTCACTAAATTAGCTCTGTGACCTTCAAAATAGGGTCAAGGTCACCCATCGTCGGACTTAATTGAGCCCTTAGGGAGACCTATGATCCTGCTCAATATGAGAGCCCTAGCTTGAAAACTTCTGGAGTTACTTATTTGCGTTGGTGTGTTAAAGAAGAACTACAGGACTGTGACAGTCCTGTGCTCAGCTGATGTGAACATTTACCCTTGCAATTCTTTTAAAGTTTGCCCCCGAAAAGAACAAAGAAATTCATACAAAAATCCAAAAATCAATGGAGCGTGTACATTTGAACAAAGCTGCTAGAGACCCACCCATCATACATTGCCACCAAGTTTACAGTCAACCTGGTTCGGAGAAAAAGTTGGATGTGAATCAGCATTAGAATACCTGCTGACTTACACAGTACTCAATAGGAAAGCTAAAGTTACCAATAAGTACCCGAATTTCAAAAATCATTAAAACTCAGAAATCCACAGCAGTGAACATCTTTGTTTGACCCTTCTACAAGGAAAATATCCACCAAGTTTCAACTTAATCTGAGTGACAGCTCTGCAGAAGACGTCAAAATAGCAAATACATAAAAAGGCATAAAAAATTTGAAAAATAAAACGCAACGCAACCTAGTGAACAAATTCAGAACTAACAGTCAGGAGTGTCCCTGTGCAATATCGAAGCAATTGGGTGAGCAGTTTTGGAGAAGGAAATGTTTTAAGACTTGTCCCTCAAAAAGAACAAAATTCTTGAAAAATCCAAAAATCAATGGAGCGTGACTGTTTAAATAAACTTGGTAGAGATCTACCCAAGGCACATTTCCACCAAGTTTAAAGTGAATCTGGCTGAGGGTTTTGCAGAAGGAGTCGAAAATGTGAACTGTGGAAAGACGACAGATGGACAGACAACAGACAGACGATGGATGAAGACCCTCACAAAGGTCAGCTGACTGACAAGTCAGCTGAGCTAAAGAGCGGAACAATGGACCCAAAACAGTATGTCTTCCTATCCCTCCATGGGAAGACATAGTTGACTCATTCCATACCAGTCCCTGATTTTTCTGTGTATTTACCTAGATTTAAGACGACACTTGCATTTTTAAATTCTCATGAAAAGAGCTTTCATGCAAGTACCAAAATGCCTATGGTTTTAAGTCAGTGGTTCTGGCACTGCCTGGCAAGTCATGCTGCAGCTGCTGCAAGGGGAGCTGCAGCATGACTTTCCAGGCAGTGCCAGAACCAGTGACCAAGCCCTGTGACCATAGTATGGAATGAGTTAAAGGACAGTTGTTGTTGTTAGGGTCAAGTGACTATCTGAGCTTTCCAGTGATATTGCTATTCTCAATCAGGATTTAATGTCTTGTGTAACACAAGTCAAACACAGCAGTACTGAAGCAGCAACTCTATTAACCATCTCTAGGGACCAAGTCAACAGGTTCCCTCTGTGCACCCTTAGTACAATATGCCTGGAGTGCATTGAGACAAACTGTTGACTAATTGCCTATAACACTCTGGTTAAATGTGAAACAGCTTCACATTGACACATCACCACTGGGCCTCTGAATGCAAAACGAGCATCAGTATCCAAACCATGCCAAACATAGCTGTTGGCCTACAGTGTGGTATCTTCACGCACGGCCTTATCTACAATTCTCACCTAAACTATTTTCTGTTAGTACTGAAATTAGTCAGAAAGACTGAAACAGAAAACTTTCGACCACCAATAGCAAATGGTTTCGGTTGGTTAAGAAACAAGAGGACTGTGACAGTCCAATCTTCAGCTGAGCTTGCAATCACAAAATGACGTGGTCATAAGACCTTTGGAACAAGGACAAGGTCACCTTTCTTGAAGCTGTCGAAACAAATTGAAATTACTGGCTAAGTGATCAAAGCTCTGACACAAAGAGTTTTCAAATGATCAAATGAACAGTAGAATTCATTTACATGACTGTGTGAGCTTAGGGATGAAGTCAAGCATGGTACAATGTGGTCCATATTGAGGGCCTCACGTGACCCGTAAAAAAAATAAGTGGCTGTGTGACCTTGAGAATGCGGTCAATGTCACTCATGCACTGAGTAAACCTCACCACATATCAAGAGGTGACCCTGTGCAATTTCAAGGCAATTGGCTATGTGGTTTCAAAAAAAGCATTTTTTTAATATTTTGCCAAAAAAATGAACACAAAAAATCATTATTTAAATCCAATTAATGGGGCATGACTATGAGCAAACTTGGTACACATCAAAAAAGGAAATCTCCATCAAGTTTGAAGTGGAACTGGCAAGCGGTTTTGGAGAAAATATGAACTGAGGTCAGATGGACGACAGACAGACCAATGACTGATGACTGACCAGTTTTTAAATTCAGCTGTCTGACAAGTCACTTTGGGCTAAAAACAAGTAAATTTTATCATTGAAAGGAAGTGTTTTGAAAGATAAATGTGGGCGAGGTCTGTCAAAGTAGCATGGACCAGGTCATCACTTTTGCTATACCCTTGCCAATGGGGCATTCACTGTGTATGCACATGGTAAAGAAATACAATTAAAGAAGTAATCTCTGCTAAAATGTGACTGCCTGGGATCTTGCATAATCATAATTTTTAGAGGATGTCAAATTTCTGATTCCACTAAAGAATGTCAACATAGTCTATAGCTAGCATATGCAGTCAAACTGGCAGAGATATACTATTATTAATTAATAAATTATAGAGGCTTCAATTGGTCTTCTATATACCATATACCACACATGTAAAACATATACGATGACTCCACTCCTTAAAAAACCAGACAGCAAAAATTTGAAGTCCACTGCTGATTTGTGGAGTATTGTTTTTGTTTTGTTTTTGTTTTCGTTTTTGGCTTTTTTGTGGGTTTTTTTCAGGGCGGGTGTTTTCTGAAACATTACAGATGCAATACCTTCATGTTAGGTAACAAGCTATACTACCTTATTACTTTGTGCAGCATGTTGCACACCAGGCAACTCATTGTGTGCTGACGCATAGACTGGAACCATTTCAAGATTAAACAATCACAGGAAAGGGTTAAAATATGATCTGGTGCACTACAGTCAGTTGAAAAATGTAACAGAATTGAACCTGTTCGAGGGATTAACTTTTGTCTCGTGTGAAAAACTGAACTAAAATTATATGTGCCTTTGTACCACACATCAAAAGCTGTTGAAAAGAAAGCCTCACCATGTTAGTTACATTTACTCACAAAATATCACTGCTGCAAATCTTAATTCCGCTCTCTTTTGAAAATGATTCTCTTTCTCATTTCTGAAATGATAGACATCAGATTTATAGGTTACCAATTGCCATGTACAACAAACTTACATAGGCTATGAATGTTGCAATCCTGTTGCCCTTTTCCCCAAAGGGGTCTGGCTGAGTTTTCTGAAACAAAAAAAATGCAGCCTTCTTCAGTTAATTGACAGGCAGCCTCAACCAGAATTGGGATATTACATTCAGCACACATAAGTATGCAGCAAACTTCAGCCTGTGGTCACCACTTCCCATGAGTGCACTTTTTTTATCAGGAAAAAGAAGTAAAAGTAACCAGCAAAAGCACTGGTACATGTGCAGATGAATCCCTTTCCCGTAATACTGCATCTGTTGTAAATGTACTTATGTTCATGTATACGAATTATCAGTTTTTTGCATTTCAGTCATTTAACTGAAGTTTTAATTTCACTATTTTGGATAAAGTTCCTATGCTATCTATGTTTGAATAAAATTCCATTGTGTTTTCATTTTCAAAGCTTTGTGTGAACAGTGAAATAACCGAATACTTAATATTTAAAATTACAATACAGTGAATCTGACATGGATTTATAGCGCTTTAAGCTCAGTTACAGACAAAAATGGGAGGAATTATTGACATCAGTAAATGAATTATTGAAATTGATCAATTGATTTATTTATATCAAGAAGGTTATTCCTCGTATGTCAAAAATACCTAAATAAAAATAAATAGTAAAACGGTGCCCATTAGGTATTGATGATTATTTTATTCATATCAAGAATTATAATTACTGATATCTATGGGGTGCCCTCTTATTCTTTATTCTGGATTTATTGATATCAATATATCATTTAGTGTTATGACGAATTCATTTATTGATATGTATAATTATTTATTGATATCGAGAATCGGCCGATTGATCAAGAATTCAAAGACAAAATAATACAATTAACGACCCCTTCACTGTGGAACTATTCTAAAGTTGCAAAATGCCCGCAAAGCAGGGAGAGAACATGTTTTCTACAGCCCTAGCAGCAATAAACAGAGAAACAGGCCAAGCTTGCACCTGTAAGACTGATAAATTGTACAAAAAGTGCCTAAGGTTTGCTCACACGACACTACAAACTACATCATCGCTGTCACAGTAGCTTCTATCTGCTCCAGTTGACCTTTCTATAAACTTAAGTAAATCATCCTTGCCAGTGTCAGAGTGGCCTCAGGCTCAGCTGCCATACTGTTGGCCGGGCGGAAAGATGGATTAATAATACAGCACTCATGATGTTAGAAAAGAGAGGTAGTAGTAGTAGTAGTAGTAGTAGTAGTAGTAGTAGTAGTAGTAGTAGTAGTAGTAGTAGTAGTAGTAGTAGTAGTAGTAGTAGTAGTAGTAGTAGAAGCAGACAACATTGGACCACCAGCTGGGTTTGGCTGGTTAAAGAGGGATAGGGGTACCTCTTTAAGGGGCTAGTACACATTACAACAACAAAATTCGGAAATGCTAGTTTTTGTTGTATATGTTATTGTGTAAGTTATAATTTTCATTTGAACCCATCAAAGCAAAACGTTTTTCCATAGCTTTTTCTCTCTCTAATGTATGGGTATTATTATTTTAGAATTTCTACATATTCATTGAGTAATGAATGCTCCGGAAAAATTCAAAGGAGCAGTCAGCAATTTAAACTACGATCTATCGACTTCTTGATATCAAGAATTTGACTTTTAGATATCAGAATGTCTCTATGAATTTTTGATAACGAAAAGACCATTTTTTGCTATCAACAAGTGATTTTTATGTCAAAAAATAAATTTCTTGGTATCAAGAAATATATGGAATCTTCATATCATAAAGTCTACTTCTTGATATCAAGAACTCGACTATTTGATGACAACGAGTTATTTCTTGACATCAAGAAAATCTAAATAAATAGCAAAATAGTGCTACATAGATATCAAGAAATAATTTTTCGATTTCATTTATTCGAATTATGCATATCAATAAATTGTTGATGTCGTTAAATTGAATTATTGATGGCAAAAATATTGATATCAATCGATCGATTTATTGACATCAAGATATGCCTGATAAATAGTAAAAGGGTGCCCTCTAGACATCAAAAATAAGATTTCCTGATATCAACAAAGACTTTAGAATTCGAATAACTAATATCAAAGAAGATATCCTGATATAAAAAAACAATATCAAATTAATATCAATTAATCATTCATGAATATCAAAAATCGAATTTTTTATATAAAAATTTTTTGAATTATTGATATCAATGAATGAATTTCTGATAGCAACAATTGATTTCTTGATATCAATAAATAATTATACAAATCAATAAGTGATTCTTTGGTATCAATAAAGGAAATTCGATTTCAAAAAATCCGGATGAAATAGTAAAGGGGCGCCACAGACATCGATGAATGAATTACTGATATAAAGAAATCGAATTATTGCTATCAATAATTCCCAACCATTTCTAGATATGAAGAATTCGAATGCTGCAATTTATTTTTAAGTATCAAGAAATCCATTTATTGATCTCAAGATATGAATTCTTGATAATTTTGCTGAATTCTTGATAACAACAATTGGCTTTATTAATATCAGTCAATCAATATGTTGATATCGATAATGATTTTTGACATAAAGTGAATTACTGATATCAAGTAATTGTAACAATTATTAATATTAATAAATCGATTTATTGCTATAAGGAAATGATTTGATATCAAGAAAAAATACCGAATAAATAGTAAAAGACCACCCGAAAGATTCAAAAATAATTTTTGGATATCCAAACTTAAGTTATGGATATCGACATTCAATTTTGGATAAACATAAAAAAGTCAATTTCCTATATCCAATAAAAAATCATTTTTGGACATTAAAAATTCATTTTTCAGCATCAAGAGTTCAGTTATTGATATCCCGCATTTGATTATGATTTGGGTGAGTTTGGGATGCCAAAAATTCAATTTTACATATCCAAAAATAGTGATATAAAAAAAATCAATGACTCTGATGCAAAAATGTTTTTTTTGGGGGGGGTTGATATCTGTAGGATGAGTCTTTGCTGTGTATTCAGCACTTTTTATATCAAGAATTGCATATATTTCTTGACATCAAGAAGTCGACTTTTTTGTATCAAAAATTCTTGTTTGTTGTTTTGATTGCTGAGAAATGAGATCTTGATATCATGATATACTTTTTAGTATCAGGAATGAATTCTTGGTATAAACAATTGAACTTCCTGATATCAAGATTTCCATTTCTTGACATGTAAAGATACTGAATAACTAGCAAAAGGGCGCCCTAAAAATATCAACAAATGTTTTTTGGTATCAAGAAATTTTTTTTGGTTATCAAGAATTATTTTTGGACATCCATAAATAATTTTAGACATCAAGAATAATCTTTTTGGATTTCCATGAAAATGATTAAATGTTAAAACAGCATGCCATAGACACATAATTTCTGCCAGAAAACAAGGCCGTGACGTACCAATCTGTGTTGCCATGGTCGCACATAGGTGTACGCACTGATGACACTTACCTGTCTAAAGTCAAAGTGAGGCTCATAATGGCCACCAATCCCATAGTTTACAACCTGCAAAAATAAGTGAATCCATAATAATCTATGCTTCGATATCCAGAGATTGGGCATTCTCTAAATGTCTGCATATTAAACAGCACACATGCTTCACCTGCCCATTATGCAGTAAATTAGTAATTTGGCCCTGGATATGGATAAAACTGATGTGTCCTGATGGCACTGAAAGCACCATGTGGTATACACAGCACTTCATTTCACTACTTTTATTTTTCTACCATAAATGCTTATTGTTTCTGCAGCAGAAACAGCCAATGAGACCAAGTTTTGAATGCCTGGTATTAAATTGCAAAAATGTATGTTAAATTACAGAAGACATCACACATTTGCCAAGATTTAATGGTATACAATGACTGCCAGTTCTGAAAACAAACTTTCAAACTCTGACTCATGCAACACAAGGGATGCATATTAATTTGTCGGCAAAATTGTTGGGCCACAATGATATCACCCACAGTTTACTTTTTGCAAAATATAACCACAACTTTATTCTTAATTTATTTTTTCTAAGTCTCTACTTTTGCAAGACCAGCAAATACTTTGCCCCGTTTGATGCTGGGATCTGCTTCAAACAGGTTCTCGCTTGTTGAGTGATATGCTTTTAGCTAATTCAGAATTTCCCAGTAAACATGAAGGTTATGTGTTGTGCCACAATATAGTTGTTAATGCAGCCCTACCTGCAATGGTTCTGCTGTCTCCAGGTCCAAGTTTGTCAGAGCCTGTACCTTATTTTTGACGCTGCTCAGTATGGGATGCCAGTGTTCCCACATCCAGGCACTGTCAATGTGACACCACACTACACTAATTGTTACAAAGTAACATTCTCTTGCCAGGATTACAAACAGGCACTGTCAATGTAGCACCAAATAACTCTTCATGTCACAAAGTAATATTCTGTTGCCAGCTAGTAGCAGTCACTGTCAATGTAATACCACATATACTTACTGTCAAAAATAGCATTCCGTTGCTAGCAGTACAACCAACAGCAAGCTTGTTCGAGTTTTTAAAATTTAAATTCAGTGGAGTCTATTATATTTAAGAGATGTTTCAGAGTGGAATGACACTTGTGAATTGTAAGATAGAAATTATTCACTTATACAACACCAACGTGCCAAAAACTAAATAGGCACAAAGGCCAGACTAACTTATGCCAAGGAAACCTGTTGATCTGGGGCATATCATTTTGTAATGTTTCATCTCTAATTCTCATTCAAATTATTTTTCATTCTTGTTGAGCTAAGTCAAAAACATTGAGGCAGACAACATTTAACCACAAGCAACTTTTGGCTGGTTTAAGGAGAAAAAGGTTGTTCACATATAAGACAGAAATTTAATGCCACACTTTTCTCTCAATTCTTTGTGTTAAGCATGTATTAAGAAGCCTATAAATTAGATCTACTAGGTTACACTTATGCGACACTATATATTTTTTACCTTTCACCAACAACATTGGTCAAAAGGGCTGAACCTACAGGCAGCAGCGTGTGCACTGTTAACAGAGCCTGTGCAGCCAAAGGGAGCACTTTGACTATTAGTCAAGAGCTGCTATTTCCTCACTTTGGCAAGTAACAAACTATGAATTTTTTCAATTCAAATTATCAAAGATCCTAATCAAAGTTTTCGAATAATTTTCACCTAGTTTCCATCTTTTGCAAAAACTTCACAGTCTACATTTTGTCCTACAATAATGCCATCTGTAGTCTTGTGCTATTTATAAACAGTCATGTGAATACCTCATTACCCCCAAAAAACATTTTTTTAGCTCTGGTGACCAAAGGTCACAGAGCTTATGCAATTACTCATGTCTGTCCATCTGTCCTCCCGTCATTCTGTCTGTCCATCCATCTGTCCGTAAACTATTTGCTTGCAGGCACAACACAGTCCAGTTTTTATGATTACCCCATAAAACTTTCAGGACTGATCAAGTGCATGAAAATCTAAGTCTAATTTGATATTGGTAATGCCACTTGCAGTATTACGTCATATATACGTGATCGATCCTCATGAAACTTTGTGGGATTGTGGAAAAGGTCAAAGCCTAAGTACCGTATGATACTAATGGTGCCACCTATAATTTGATGACAATTATGAACCAAAATGTGTTTGAAGACATAAAATTCTGTCTCGAAATGTACTTAGATTAGACTTGCCAAATTTATAGGATTAAAAGACCATGTTATGGATTCTAATGCTTGTTCAAGTTTACTGTTTTTCATTAGTATCTCAAATTCGTATAACCTGATTTAAATAAACAGACCATGCGTAAAAAGCTGGATACGCGCGTACAATTGAAACAAAGTTCCATTTTTTTTATATTTCGAGTTGAAGGTCAAGGTCAAATGGCCAGTTGGAATATAGGGGTCATTCTGCAAATGCTCTGCACTCCACATGCAGTTTTTCAGTTAGGCCCATATAACTTTTAGAACTTATCAAGTGTATGAAAATCTACATCAACGACAATGCTGGTGGGGACACCTATAGTATTACATAATACATATTGGCCAAATGTAAAATTCTTGTGACTAGTCCAGCATCGTTAATTCTTTACGGATCTTCATGAAATTTAGTCGGATTGTAGAAGAGGTCAAAATCTCATTTGTCTATGATACTAATGGCACCACCTATAATTTGATGGAAAATATCAGCTAGTATTTCTTGAAAGATAGACAATTTGATATCTTGAAAAATATTTGATTTCGACATGCCAAATTTATATGATATACATAGATCATGTCCAATGCTAATACATTATACAAGATAAGTGATCTTGACCTTTATTTCTAAGGTCACGAGACCTATTAAGTTGGACGAAATGATCTTGTAATGGTAGGGTGCAGTTTGGACATCAATGGTAAAGAGAATTGAGCCTCCAGATCAAAGTTACCCTTGAATACATGGTATATAAACCTCTTGGTCATCTACTTTGGTGATCACCATGACCCATTGATTGTGTGATCTTGATCTATTTTCATGGTCACATAGAAATTAAGAAAAGGACATTTAATTCAATATCTTGATAAGGAATACGGCAAGTGATGCCAAATGTACCACAAGTGTGTATAATGTGGAAGTTTGATATTGCATAATATAGCCAAGCTTGTTAAATTTTCAAGGTCATGGATTGAATACATTTAAGAATATTATTTTGGTAGGATGGTGGTCAGCAGAGCATTAGGCCTATAAGCCCGCTTTTTTGTTTGTTTTTTTTTTTTTTTTTCTTTCTTTCTTTTTGGTGAGTCTTTTTGCAATGGATTAAAATGGGTAAAACAATAAAAGTTCTTCGTGACACATTTATAATACAGCAGGGAAACACACTTATGATACAGCTGGGACTCGCATGTCACTTTCAGAAAGCACTAAGTACTTGGCTACTTAGGCAAAGCAAGTGCTCCACATGGCAGCCGATGCAGGCAGTGACGAGTGCTGACGAATGTGTTCTAAGTGACAAGGAAAACATGCTCCTTTACTTTACATGCTATCAATCGATCGGTAAAAAGATAACATTCAGCCAAAAGTTATCAAGCACTTAATTAACCCTTTCCCCTTCACTCAACATCTTTCCTTGGCATGTGATCTTGATAGGTTTCATCAACAATCCTCAGTAAACTTATTTTACGTTATTGTTGAAATTAGTTGAAACCACTGAAGCAGACAACATTGGACTACCAGCTGGGTTTGGCCAGTTAAAGAGGGATAGAGTTATCTCTTTAAAGTCTTAGTACGCATTACAACAATAAATTAGGAAATGCTAGTTTTTGTTGAATATGATATTGTGTAATTTATCATTTCATTTGAACCCATAAAAACTACATATTTCATAAGAGAAGACATCTTGATAAATGTAAAACCAGCAAGAGATCTTTTGTAACTATTCAGTCATTAAATCTTGATTAGGTTTTAAATCACAATTATTTTTTTATATATTTTGAGTATAAACAAAAAATAGCTCAAAGATATTTCCTGATAAACATTTGGTTTTGATCATAATTGACACAGCATATTGTTGGCTACAAAACCGTATCTCAAATTTAAAAAAAAAACGGAGATATGGTATTTTAGACCAGGTGCTAGCTTTCTATAATTTGATATTACAAGCTAACTTGTATGTTAATTTTTAAACATGCTATGTTTTATTTGGGTATATTTTACAAATTTTAATTTAGAATGAAATTGAAACAGTTGAAATAGGTAAATCTAAATTTCCATAGTAAATTTAAATTAAGACAAACGTTTTCTTTCAGAAAATGTACTTTTGATAATCTTGCATGAAAAACGAATGAAATAATTACATAATTGTACCTGAAAGGCACAAAGTTACTAGCCTCTTTAGGACACAAAGCCACAAAAGCACATCACATTTTTGGCTGCCTTTAACAACAGGCTAATACATATATAACATTAGTTGAGTTGATCAACATTGGTATAGACATTCGAATAACAAAAAAAAGAGTAGCTGAAATTAATTTTCCCCATTTTTTTTCCAAGTTGCCGATGGGCAACCAGGCGAATATCAGAAATTGTCCCTTCTTTTCAAACTTGGATTTCCACCCACCACGGGATAAAAAAAACATGGTCAGATACGTAAATGTATTCCCCATAAGTTTAAGACATGAAGGTCATACAAACTTGAAACAATACAACTATAGTTTTTGCAGTTTAAACACTTTTGGAAAGTGACAGAAAAAGAGTTGCCAGATGTTAAGGATGTCTGGGACACCTATAGTAATACACCGACTAATTTCAAACCCTGAAGTCATAAGAGCCACAAGTGTCACCAAACTGTATATTCCTATTGACAAAACGGGAGCCACATATATCTGAAGTGATTTGTGCACATGAAACATTCACTGTGTGTCACCTTAAAGATGTTGAACAGAATGAGGTGTTCCTATGCAGGCTGGCTTGCTTTGTTACTTGGAAAGAGAATATGTTCAACCCGGCCATGAAGAATTCAAAACTTCTCAATCATATTGATTTCCCATGCAAATAGTACAGAAAAACATGATCCATATTCATTAATTCCAAACCCAACAATGACAGCAAAGAGATTCCAGGCTTGCCAAAGCATCAACATTTCTCTTCCAATACCAATGTGAAGAACCAAATTTCACTCCTGACTTGAGGCAGGCAGTCACCCATAAAAGGCAACTGGTGGTTTTAAACCGGTCCTCTCAACCTTAGAAATATTCATCATTAACTGCAGACACTAGTTCTTTTCCAAAATGTATAGGCCTAACCACCCAAAATACAAATTTTATTACTTCTGCCAAAAATAAAGAGACCTGTTAGGTCTATCACCTTTAAGTTCTCCCGACTTGTCAGTCAGCCAATTTTAGATCAAACGAGTAAAGTAGGCCTACATCGTTTTGGGGATATTTATGAACATTATAAACACACTCTACCTCCACTAGACCTATGAGTCGGAGAACAAAGCCCACAGCACAACATAGCCAATGAAGAAATTTTCAAATAGTACAGAAAAACATGATCCATATTCATTAATTCCAAACCCAACAGTGACAGCAAAGAGATTCCAGACTTGCCAAAGCATCAACATTTCTCTTCCAATACCAATGTGAAGAACCAAATTTCACTCCTGACTTGAGACAGGCAGTCACCCATAAAAGGCAACTGGTGGTTTTAAACCGGTCCTCTCAACCTTAGAAATATTCATCATTAACTGCAGACACTAGTTCTTTTCCTAAATGTATACGCCTAACCACCCAAAATACAAATTTTATTACTTCTGCCAAAAATAAAGAGACCTGTTAGGCCTATCACCTTTAAGCTTAAGTTCTCCCGACTTGTCAGTCAGCCAAGTTTAGATCAAACGAGTAAAGTAGGCCTACATCGTTTTGGGGATATTTATGAATCTGGAACATTATAAACACACTCTACTTCCACTAGAACTATGAGTCGGAGAACAAAGCCCACAGCACAACATAGCCAATGAAGTAATTTTCAAATAGTACAGAAAAACAGGAACTCTTTAAGTACTAAAAGTACTTATAAAGGGACTTGCGTCACTTTTCCTAACTAGCTTGGTCTTAATGTTCTGTGAAAATGTGTGGACACATGCAAACAATAGTGCAGCCCAAAAATAATCACATATGTTGAAAATTGGCAACATCGGCACAGAATAGCTAGCCTCTGCTAATATTCCCAGCAACATGCTGTTGGTTTACATGCCTTGTCTATTCTTACCTTTTGCTTACTCTGTAAAAGACAGATTCTGGTTCACCAGTTTCTGGGTTGTTAACAGGGGCTCGTTGAAGCTATATAAGAAAAAGACAACACCTAATTGACAACATAGTTTATGATTACACATGTACAGCAAAATGTGTCCACTGGGGACACACAGCCCCTGACCTCATGTTGGTCGAAATTAAGGACAAAAAACAGGCACCATCCTATAATTTGACCTTGACCCGTAAATAAAATGCATGGCAGTGTCCTGTCAAAGTTCAGGGTCAAAGGCCAAGTAAAGGTCCTCCCCTCCAGAAAATGTGATTGACTTGTATCTTGCCTTTCTACTATCAAGATTGCTTCCCCGCACACAGAGCCACTGTTACTCCACTTGCACTGGAAGAACGGTCTTTCTTGAGGGGAACAATTATATAGAAATGGACACTTCCTTTATATAACATGATAAGAGGGCGTGACCTTTGACAAGAGGGGCTTTACCAATAAGCACCTCTGTACTGCATATACTTGTGACAACTTTCTTGTGGCATTCAACTTTGTCAGCTGTCAGTGTTCACAAGTGGGGCCCACATCAATGAGCCCCCACTGGGTTACTTCCCAGTCAGGGGCTGGAAAAAACTTTATACTACAGGGGAACCTCATTGAATTTAAATAGTTAAATGTTTATCTAACTGCTGGTCATGGACTATATCTTGTGTAGTACAAGAAAACGCAAAGTATGTCTCTGACCCCCATTTTGCAGCATGTCAGATTTAAAACATGCCTTGTCATTAGTGGAAAAGAATCCAGTGATATGAATATACATGGGCTCCTTTTAATATGTGCTTGTTCATTTTGATATTATGTAGCTATGTCTTAATTTAGAGGCATACCAATCATATCGGTATCAGCCCCTTCTGTCAATTTTTATTAATTGTGCTTTAATAAATTATTATATCCATGACCGTGTGGCCAAGTGATATTTTAATCGGTGGTGTGGATGACTTGGTATGTTTTACTAAGGCACGAAAATCATAAAAACCAAATAAATGTAAATGTATTTTAAGTAACTGAATATTAACTGAGTGGAGAATGGATGAATTGAATTTATTTAATGTTACTTAATCTATTAACAGCAATTTAGGTGTTGAAATACATGTTTTAATTCACACACTGGTAATATGAAATAATATACCATCAAACTTAAGCACACTACCTAGGACTGCTGCAGTCAATCTGAGAGGGATTTATATGCATCTTATGATTCCGGCTAATGAAGAAATCCCAAGAGATGAACCTTTAAGCATGAAGACAATTGCTACTGCGTGTCTTACACATGCCAAGTAAACAATCAAAATTATTCTGCATGAAACAATATTAACCAACATATTCTTGACTATATACAACATTCAAAATTTTTAAAATTAATGAATGAAATAACTTACCATTGGAGTAGCAAACATCTTAATGACATTAATTTCTAAGTCAGTCAAAAGATCGTGATAAAAGGCAATCCATGGATTAAGGTACAAATCCTCTTCTCTGAGTGGATTCAAGTAAAACAACGGGTTGTTCTTGTGAGTCAGTCGACACTTCAGTGTGGGGTTCCATGGGTTCAACTGCAAAGTAAAATAAAATATTTAATACAAACAATGATCTCTATCACCTTTATCACAGTATGCTTTGTGTCTGCAAGGAAGAGGCTTCTTTAAGCATAATTGTCAAAATTTCAGTGCAGATGCTGGTCAATATGCCCTGTAAATGTAGCTAAAAGGCAATGTCATCCTGCCAAAATTGTGAGTTGACATATTCTGTAACACCAGCAAGTGCTTACAGCCATGTGAATACTGCATGTACTGAGAATATGGATCTTCAGCCAAATGTGTGTTAAGTAGCCACCAGAAAGAATATCCAAGTACCCTACAAAGACCAGAAACCTTTAAACCCTCTGGGGACAGAGTCAAGAGTTTTTTCTTGACGGGGGGGGGGGGGCTACGCACAGAGAGTGGACCAAGCCAGCAATTGACTCATCATGTGATCCTGGGTGCAAACAATTAGATACTACATTTTCAATACTGGACCATTAATTTAGGGTAAATTTTGGCATAAAAAAATTCATTTGGAAACACCAACATCAGGTTCCTGAGGGTAACCATAGGCCCATCATGAACTTCCATTGACCAGTAAACAACAATTTATTTGCCAGTATTTTGAATTTTAATGATAAATGTTGACTTATATCAGCCATAGGCATGTTATACATTGGCACTTCTCTAGCAAAAACTAAAGACCACCAAACATTTGTAAAAATGGTTCCTAATTTTACCTACAAAACCTACAAGTACATGCATATGCAATAACTTACAGTTGGATCATCGCTACGGCAAAGTTCTTCATACATGAGGAAATGCTCCAAATGCATATACCCATCTAAGGGTCTCTCGTTCTTGAATTCGGGTAAATCATCATCATCTGTGATCATCTGCTGGTATTTGTGCAAATTGTTCAGTGCTCTGCCGTTGGTGGGATCTGCAAAGTCACGTGCACAGCAATAAAAAAAATGACCATGGAATCTATACTCATCACCCATTTCATTGACCCCTCTACCATTGTAAATAGAGCTTCAATACTTGTCTGCTAGAAAAAGCTACCACGCCATTTGCCAATAAACTTGGAAATACATGTACGTGTACATTTCCTCCGATGCAGTGGTATAGATCTGCACAAAAGACCACCTCTAATGAGACCACATACTTTCTTCTTAATATTTAATGCTAACCATGGACCTAGTCTTCATCATTTCCAAGTTACAAGCCTATAAGATGTCAGATTTGACAAACATGCTGTGGAAAAAATACGATATGGAACCTTGAAATAAGGTTCAAGCTTAGCAGTGTGCAATATCATCCAAAGCACACTTAAAGATAAATATATGTTGGAAAAGCTCGTTCCATTCTCAAGTTATCAAGCTCACAGCAGGACTGACAAATCTAGCCCCCATTACCTTGAAGGCCATCCAAGGTCAAACTTGACAGGAAATGAAACTCTGTGTACTTTTTTATATGCATATTTAATAGTAACCATGGACTTTGGATTCAGCAATATTAATTAGTTAAAACCCAATATGTCAGATTTGCAGAATACATTTTGACCTGTATCACCTTGATATGAAGTCAAGTGTTATTAGGCAACTCTTCTTAAATTATCACGATGTGAATGACCATGCCATAAAACTAACCGAGTTGCCTGTGTGACCTGAGAAGCAATCCTATCTAGACTATTCGTAAGAGCTCTCAAAACATGAAATTTAGTTGAGGTAGCTCTGAATATTACTTTGATGAGTCTGAGCATTCTAAAATTACTGTGATGAGAACAGGTGCAGACAGATGGGCTCACAGAGCAAACACCTGTGTGCTTGAAAGAAGATCAAAACTGCTGATATTCAATCCCATCTGAGCTGCTCATTGACACGTTATCACGATAGGAACACGTGTGGAAGAACAACGACAATATGAGGAAATTAAAAACATATCATACCATGTCTACCTAAAGTCATGTTTCATTTCAGCACCAGTTCAAGTATCAGTGATAGCAAGCAAGCTAAAGCAGAAAAAAACTTATTTATTTTTTGGGGGGACCATGATAGACTAATGAAAAATAATATGTATTTTCTGTTTGAATACAGAACAGTTCAACATTTTCATATTTTTTAAAAAGAATAGACAGTTTTTATTTTGCAGCTTTTCCAAAACAAGCTCCCACAAAACCTCTAAGATTGCTTTTTGACATTGACAATCCATTTTTCATTGCAGGTGGAAAGGAGAAAAATCCTTAATGAAACACTTTGGCCTAACTTCATATCAAGGTAGATGTACATCAGTAAGATTTATTGGGATCTCAACATAAGTATTCCCATTTTTACTTCAGCTGAACTGTCAGTCAGCTGAGGTTATGTGGTAGATGGGCATCCGTGGTCCATCGAGCGTCATCCTCAATGCAAGCATTCTGATTGATTACCATGGACGTCAATTGGGATTGCAATGGAAATTACGTCACATTGTTTACTTCCTCTCCAAAATACTCATCCCATTGGCCAGAGTGGGATGATTTAGGCCCATGGCTTGAACGCCAAGGTCAGCTGAGGATGGGCTGTTGCGGATGCACAGCTATCTTGGTATCATCATCATCATCATCATCATCATCATCATCATCATCATCATCATCATCATCATCATCATCATCATCATCATCATTGGATTCCCTTGTCACCATGTTACAGCATCTTTAAAAGTGTTCAGTCTGATGCATCTTTTCCACCCAGCTGTGTACCATCAGGATATTTGTTAATACCATAAAAATGATGAACTGCCCCTACAAGGACTAGAAACATCTGTGCTTACCAAGTTCCAGCCACTGTTTGGTCATATTAAGTGCATGGTGAACATTACCTTGCTGGAAAAAAAGGAGAATACAGATATACAAAATTGTCAGATTGATATATGGTTCGAGGCTTTAACACATTAAAACACAAAACTGCAGATCAAATAACAGATAAGAGATGAAAAATCATGATATGTAGACCTCCATATTGAGACACCCCTGCTATGAGATACCACTCTCAGACATGTGCCAGCTGAAAGTATTATTTGTGCAAGGTATTACCCTGTCAATAGACTGATCATTCTATCAAGACCTCTTTCTTGAGGTGGTACAACGGGTCTGTCTCAAGACAGGGACTCCAATACCATCATATCATTCCTTAACTCCTTCAATTTCAACTGTGACAAAAGTTTTCATGATTCATGTTCCTTGTAAAAAGCTTTCATGGGCATATTTTGGGCACAATGTACCCACGGCGTGCCAAGGGAACTGCTGACTGAGTCCAATGTGTGGCACTGAAACAGTTAACAACTTTGAAAATGAAAATGAAGGTATCTATAATATAATGGTTCACATGTTACATCATCTTCACTTCACCCTCCCCCATTAGCCCCCTCTTGATGTAAGACCAGGTCAACAGCTTTCTATCACCACATCCCCCATTATATCCTTGCCCCTTGGAGTTCAGGCTGAGTCAACAGTTTTCCTTGGCATGTGGTGGGAACAAAGCACTCAACCCAAGTTAAGGAAGGTTGTTGATCTTGGGCATGTTATATTACAAGATTTAAACATTGCTCAGCGTGACAGATAGGATCGTGTTGACCAGGTAGGGCCAGTGTCTTTTATCTGCTGATTCAATCCTATCTGTCAAACTCATTTGTGTTTTATTTTATTTTTGGGCTTGTTTAATGAAAAAGGATTAAAACTAAACATATATTATTGTTGCTAACCCGTTTGGAAATAAGTGGATGCTTACATTTTTCTTGTCACAAATTTATACTATGTTGATAGTATTGTTCCTAATGTGAACTTCACATCTTTAAAAAAATAAAACCTTTTTGTATCACTTTTTAGTATTTCAAACACAACTCCTGGAATAATGGATGTCACAAGACAGTGCTCTTTCACCGAAGATTTAGTCACATCAGCTAGTAACAGTGCATGTATGTGGTTGACCACTTCTCTTGAGCTGAGATTGTTATAATTTGGCAGCAAAGAAACTGTTCAATATCCCATGTCTAAAGATTGCTCCAAATAAGCTGCTTTGTACATAATTATATACGAGTACAGTGCTAAAATTATATGAGACTTGCATTTTGCAAGTGCGCGTACTGCATTTAACATTTGCAGTTGACATATTATTTTGTCAGCACCTAACAATCTAATATTCATAACATAATCATGCAAATTGGCCTTGTTGAATAGTAAGTTGAGACAAGCACATCCTGTCAGATAAAGATATCTTGGTAATACGGCCTCTGAATTTTTTTTCCAGTTACCTGCTGCAGAAAAACGACACAAGAGACAAAAATTAGCAGTGGTTAAGCTGAAATCATTGAGGAACAACCCACTGGCATGAACAACAGAAGCTATTTTATCTGGAGGACTATATGGACAATACATACACATGAAGTACCACAGTGACTGGTCTTACGAGTCACCTAATGCCACAAATGCACTGACACAGAAAGTTCATACTGGACCGAGTCCTAGCTGTTCTCTATAATTCAACAGCATATTGTCACTACCAAATTTATGCCATGCACAATCGGGATGTATCAAAATGTTAATTTATATGGCTCTAAGAATTCGAGCAATGATGGCTATGCACAATACTGACTACGTTTTTTCCCCTTTAAAATGTTTGTTTACATGTATTTATCGGTTACATGCATGTAATTTTTTTACAAGATGACACTACCTGACACTATCCTTTTCATACCTGTAGTGATTATGCTTCTTGCTGGGTACACATGCCACAACATATTTCCCATTGACACTTTTGTTCTTGTTAGCAAAAAATGTAACCAAACAAGTTATCTTTAGTGATAATTTTTCATATTTCATTTCTCCTAACGAAATTCCACCAGCAAAATTTGGCACTTTATAAGAAAGAACACATATACAGTTATAATCCCCCACTCCCACCCCACCCCTCATTAATCTTTCATCATGAAAGCAGAAAAAGGTACGTGGTCCAGAATGGTGGGCGTTTTAATGGTTCAGTTGACCTCAGACTCCACTTCACCCTAAGGCCCTGTACATCCATAGGAAGGTGTGGTAGTTATCCCATCACTGTATGCATAATACCCCAAAAGTGAAGACCATAGAATCAAAACCATGCAGATGCTTACCATGTACGTGGCGAGTGACAGATAGTCAAGAATGATGGCTTCATCAGCTGTCTTGTTTACCTCGCTTTCCAGTATTTTCAATGCTTCACCCATCCACAGAATTGTGTGATAGTGATCGCCAGAATTATATGCTATTTTTCCTAATTCAAAACAGGCCTCAGCTGAAAAGAAGTTGCACAGCATGTGTTAGCAATAGTATCCAGTGCATACTGTTTCTGGATTAGTGTTCTTCCATTTCAGATCTTCCACGTTTCACAAAAACACCTTGGCACCACAAACAGGTGCTTTTCATGTATGATTATTCTGTATTTGTTTGCATACAAATATGCCACGTGTGTATGCTTCTAAGGGGTAGGGATGGGAGTTGGGTGGAGAGATTATCCAATTTTCCTGGTAACCTCACACTTGGAAAGACCAGCCTCCACTACGCCGATGGTTCTACCACTGATGAATTCAGAAAGCCACAAGTGACCTGTGCATCACTGCATTGTGCGTTCACATTCATCCCCGTGGTGCCAAAGCCTATACTAAACCAGAGGCTGCCAATGTAGCATATTTGCCACATTGACAGCCTCATCCTAAAACAGGACTATAACACAATTAACAGACACCATCACTGCTTTATAATTCAGGATAAAAAAGCTGTGCTGAAGGTCACCTTTTTAGTACTAAACACATGCTGATTTTGCAACTTTTCCCTACTACAAATGGCACAGCCACAGACAAAATTTATACACTGTGTAGGGACATATATATTTTCATCAGTATTGTACATACACGTGTACATGCTACAACTGAAAGCAAGTACACCAGCATATATAATATATGGAGAAACAGGGGGATATTCATCACTAGTATAAAAAATGTAGCAGATTTGTAAAATTCTAGTATTAACTACTGTGTAGGCTAGAAAAAGTATTATTCTGGTAAGCTGTTCACATTATGTAGACGCTTTCTGGTAGAAGGAAAACTAGTGTTTGCTTGGTTGCGCTTTGTTTGTGATACTTTGTAAAACGTAGGACTCGATAACATTTGGGACCCGCAGGATGTTACTTGTAAAAACATTAACAGATAAGCGGGTTACAAAGAACAGGGTGCAAAAGTTGAAAAGCCAATTTGTTCAAAAAGAGTATATTGAAATAAATTAATCCAGTAAAGCATATAACTACGAAATATTTAAGTATGAATGGGAAACAGAATTATGTAACAACATTACCAATCAATTATACAATTAAGTCTTGTCAACTCTATACATGTAGCGTGCTTCATGCTACAATGTGGTGGTCCTGCCTGTTTAAGGAAAATATCTATGCCGATACTTCTGTAAATACCCAAAAACAATTAACTTTAGGGAATTATGCAATAAAAATTTGAAGATCTTAAACAGATTTATAAATTTTATCACCTAGGGAAAAATTGTCAAATGATGATACAGATTGTTGTGTATTTTTTAAACCACTATATCGCCATCAGTATAACCAATAGTTAAAATGTATGATTAGTCAAGTGGCAACGTAATCAAAGTTTGAAAGGTGCTACCTGTTTACTCATACATAATTTTTAGCAGAATTAAGTGTCAGTACATTACGCAACCGCCATGTCTGGCTTCAAGAGTTTTAAAACTATGTCTACTTCATAAGTTTTATTTTGGTTTATTATATTTACTCATTATTAACCATGGTGCCC
Organism: Hermodice carunculata; assembly: GCA_964020975.1. Lineage (NCBI taxonomy): Eukaryota > Metazoa > Annelida > Polychaeta > Eunicida > Amphinomidae > Hermodice > Hermodice carunculata. Next base: position 70,188,555 of record OZ026613.1, on the reverse strand, counting down.
CTACATTTTGTAAAATGTCAGAAGCAATAAAGTTAAAAAAATTCCAGTCAAGTCAGCAAAATGGGGAAACAGGAGAGCTATGACAGTCCTGTGTTCAGCTGGCCTTACATGCACAGACTCAACTGGTCCTGTGAACTTCAGAATGATATCCAGGTCACCTTCGTTCATCACTGTTGTTAACATGAACATATCCCCTCACGGATTTTTTTCTGAAATTTGTTAAAAATCAGAAAATGACAGCACCCCCCTTGAATCAATTTTGGTGGTGATCAAGTCCACGTACATTCCCAATATATATGGAAACTTGCCAGCTGGGAAAAAAGTCCAGAAAAGTAAAAATACACAAAAATTCTTTTAAAAGAGAAAATAAACACAGCACCACCTGTTGAATAAAATTAATGTCTAGATGTCTCCAGAATTGTCCCTGTTTAGCTGAAAACACTGCAGCAGAAAACATTTGACCACTAGCTGTTTTTGGCGATTAAAGAGGGAAAGGGTTATCCATTTAAGTACACAAAGCCCCAAAAGCATCTCACATTTTTGGGCTGCAGTTTAATACCAGATTAATACATATATAATATTAGTTGAGTTGATCAACATGGTACTATACATTTGAAAAACAACAAATACATTTGCTGAAATTAATTTTCCCCATTGTTTGAAGTTGCAGATGGGCGATCAGGCAAATTTCCGAAATTGTCCAGCCTTTCAAATTTTGCTGCATTTCCACCCACCTCACAATAAACTAGAAAAGTGTCCAAAGGATGCGGATGCCCCTATCTGTCATTGCACCCATCAGCATTGGAAAGAGTAGCATGTAACTGGTGTAAGACTTCAAACATAGTGTGAGATCTTCAGATGGAAAAAATAATTACACACACACACAGCTTACATAAAACTTCCATTTTTAAAATTTGGGATTTTGTTTTTGACAATATACTAGCCATAATATGTAAACCAATCTCAACTTCAATTACAGCTGTTCTTTCTGATTTCTCAAATAACTGATGGATAAAATTTATGGGGGGGGGGGAGTTCCGGGCAATAGCATTCCTCAGCACACTTCCAGCATTTGGGATGGGAAGCTGTTGACTTAGTTTATACACCGTAACTTCAAGTTTAATCAGTTAAAGAACATGTATGTTGAATATACTGTGCACACTAGGCAGCAGTCCACTCGTGACAGAGGATAAATGACCTTAGTGGGAGACATTAGGTACTGCTCTAAAGCTCTACACATAAAATACTGTGGTCAGAGACGTATGTTATTAGGCAACATATTCTGGACAGATAAATGTCTGTCACGATGAATACAGTTTGATCAATAATTTGTTGTAACTGTTGGTGTCAACATTAATATTGAAATCTCCAAGGATTGCATCAGGATGGCTTTGAGCAGCAAGGTTAAGAAAATCATTTGTCATTTAAAAATCACTTTAATCTAGGACAAGCATATGCTTCCACTAGGGTAAAGAAGTTGAGTGGTCTCTATATTACAAAATTTGATAACAAGAAGATCATTACCAGTTCTGCAGTTACTAATGGAATGGTAAGACTGCGCCTTCTCTCGACGAATAAAAATAAACATCAAAAGATAATGATATCAACAAATAATAATTAAGCCAAGAGACAAACAAAATCCAAGGAGCACATATTGATTAATGCTTCTATCAAGTTTCATTCCTGTACCTCAAACATTTTGTAAAATACACATGACACAAGTTTGACATTAGCCAACTTTTCACTGAATTGACATTTCCCCACAGTTAATTAATAAAAAATGAATAGAGGTAAATTAATCTAAGAGACAAAAAAACCAGGTGCACATTGTCAGATATTGATTAATTATTTTAGCAGGTTCCACAAGTGTATATAAAAATCATCTGGAGATACTCGGCACACAAATTTGACAAGCTTAACGTCAAATCAATATTTTCGTTAATTAATGATAAATTAACGTGGCATAATGAATCTGAGAGGCAAACAAAACAACAGGTGCACATCTTGATGTGTTGAATTTGTTCCAAACAAGTTTCATATGTGTACCTCAAATACTTATCGAGATACATGCGACAAAAATGGGACAAGTCTAACGTCGAATCCACATTTTCCCTCGACATTAGACTTGCCAGATTTGTGTCGCATGTATCCTACAAAAGTATTTCAGGTACACGTACCAAACCTGGTAGGAACATTAATTAATATATGAAGATGCGCACTTGGGGTTTTGTTTGTCTCTTTGATCTTTAATCATTAATTAGCGCAAATGTTAGACTTCAGATTTGTGTCGAATGTAACGCAAAAAGTATTTGAGGTGCACCTACAAATCTGGGTGGGAACATTAGTCAATATATGAAGATGTGCGCGTGAGGTTTTGTTTGTTTCTTGGATTAATTATCCTCTGATGATTAATCATTAATTAGTGAAAATGCTGATTCGATGTCAGACTTTTCAGATTTGTGTCTCAAGAAGTGTTTGTATGCGGTAATGAAACCTAATAGAATAATTTATCAATATATACAGTTGTGCGCCTCGGATTTAACATTAATCATTATGTGAAAGTGTGCCCTGGGTGATTTGTTTGTCTCTTAGGTTAATTATCCTATGTTGACAGTCATTAATTTATTTAGTAAAAAGGACAATTCCAGGAAAATGAGTATTGGTTCTTGCCCTTTTTGTGCCCTATGTAGGGGATAAAATATTTCAAGTATAGCTATTACATTTGATAAGAATAACGATCAGTATATGAAACGTTATGTGTATATAATTATTGTCCATGTAATGATTCCACAAAATGTTTGAAGTCTTACTCCAATTACATTCTATTCTTTCCAATGTTGATTGGGGCAATGACAAGTGGGGAATCTGTGTCCTTTGAACACTTTTCTAGTTTACCGTTGATTATGTAAAAATATTGTTATAATATTCAATGTGTAGATCTGAACTTCAGTCTTAGATTTTTAAAAATTCCCTAATCACCCTGGGCAGTAAATAGGAATAGTAAGGCATGCTGAATCCAGATGACCACAGTAACTCTTTTTAACACCCCTGTAAAAACATGCGTGTTTAGTTTCTCCGCATTTTGCAGATTTCAACTATATATTGAATAAAGATTTACTTAATTGGATGAAAAGATTTTCCTTGTCTTATTTGAACAATGCTCTGCTGGGAAATTTGGAATAATGTATATTCTATCAGTTTTCATGTTTAAAAAATTCATACAAAAATTTTAACATTATCAATGAAACTTTCAGTTGTCTGTATCAGTTCACAAATTATCAGGGTTAAAACAGGATACTCAATAACCATGGCTACTTCCTCTCTTACCGTTAAGATGCGGAGATCCTTTGACCCCCTGCAAGTCCCCCTTTGCTACTTTTTCTGTGGGCAGCTTGTACGTGTCTTGGAGACGGAGTAATGCATTGGCAGCACCATGCAGATCATCTGATGTGGGCAAATCTGGTTGGTGTTTATGAACTTGGTCTAAAAATTCTGAAAGGATGTTATAAAATGCATCTATCTATTACCAGATAAAATACCACACTTATAACGTTTAAAAGTTTGTTTATTATAGGCTACTAGCATCATTTGCAGTATTTGAATGCCCGTTTACAAAAGCAAAAAGAACTTACCTTCCTTTCTTCCTCTCTGCTTTTGTTTGTCTCTGCCTTCTTTCCCTCCCTCTTTCTCGTGCTTTTTTTTGGGGGGGGGGCAATTTTTAGACGTGGACAGAGTTACAAAAATGTTCCTGATTGCTCAATGGGGAGGTCGACAGATTTACTTGCCCATGCCCTACTATTAGTGAAACCAGTCTGACCCCTCTGGACGTGATTGTGGCTGAATAGATAATTTCCATCCCGATAAAAATGCCCACTCCATTCCTGAGAGACATTTTTTTTCTTTCATGAGAAACTTCATAAACATTGAGTAGGTTACACCCGTACTGAGCATATGCTGGCAACAATACTCACATAAACATTCGGGAGACTGCAGTCTGTTGCGCTATGGGAGATAATAATCAGGTTGTCTGTATGTCCATGTAATCAACCATGAAAGTCACTGAGTCACTGTGGGAGACAATAATAAGGCTGTCTGTGTGTCATTGTAGTCAACTGTAAAAGTCACTCTTCCTGACACACATTTTACTTGTTTTCAACAACATAAGTTTTTCAACCTGGCACTTCTAACCATCCTTCTTCAATAAGTAGGTGATGTTCTTATTTCCCTTGCCTGGCTTGCTTGGGCTTGGGAATTTACAGTACAGTATACATTGACTGAATTATGCACTTTCAAAGGGGGCTGAATGGGCAGACAGCAGGGAAAAAGTGCAAGTGTATGGATTTCCCAGTGTTTCAAAAGGCTGATATGGAATGTAGGTATGAGAGGTCATCTCCATTGCTGCCGTTGTGTTGCTGCCCAGCAGCCATATTCTGCCATGTATGGTACACAGGAATGTGTCTGTTTTTCAGTTCTAAATCAAAATTGGCAGACAACTGATGCTACACCCTTTCACAGCTAAGCAGAGTACAAAGTAAATGTACATGTAACTGTCACGCTCTGAGGAAAGTTTTCTGTAAGACATGTTTCGCGTTCTCAATTTAACAACAGCATACCTGTTGATGTCTTATAACAAGAAATAGGGAGATAATTTTACACAAAGAATAAAAACGAAGCAAATAGATTTTATGCTTTATCCATTAATTCAAAACTGAAAAAGACACGCCTGCCCAATGAAGCACCAAAGGTAAATTCCTATTAATGTAGAATGCTGTCAGGCCATGTATATATGTATACACACCACATATGACCGGTTGATAAACTACATGTGGGTATTCAAAATCAGAAAATGTTTGTCACAAAATGTGATAAGTGAGTGCAGCACAAATAAAGGCGTTAATATCTATTCATTATTTTTCTGAATATATATACTTTGCAGTGGAAATGATCCTGGATATATTTCTTCCAGTCTCACTACAGCAGTAAACTCCCCAGCTCTGCACACTTGAGGTACCCACACTGCTTAGAACTTCTATGCTCGTTCTTTGGTGTGGCTCCGATCATTCTCCAGGCACAAATGGGTCACTCAAGTGTATGATCTGCCTTACTCGCGGCTTATCCATGGATAACCATGCACATCTGCTTTTGACCTTGTACAAAATACATATTTCATGGGATGCGGTGTCTTGTTTTTTTACAGTTTGATTCTTTTGCCATTAAACATAAGTCAGTTTGATGGAAACAGGCACACACCTGCACACTAATTATACCTACTAGCTCTGACCACAAGATGGATTGATTGAAATTATCTGTCAAGTTGTAAAATAGAAAGCAAAATCACAAAGGTATGAAAATTAGGTTACTGTGACCAGATACTCATACCACACATATAAAGAACCACATCCTATGCCAAAACTGATCAGAATTTGTCCATCCAAATTACTGGCAATAACGAGGATCCATTTTAAATAATTGACTAAAATTAGTGGAACCAAACAGACTGTCATTGCTGATAGAATATAAAGTAACATCTATATAAGATTTGACCAGAATATGAATTTCAAAAATTTATAACAAAATCCGTCATCAGATCCATCATTGCATTGACATGGAAGTCTCACTTCTCTGACCTTGACCGCCAGAGCTCAGATGACATTGCGACTTTTGTCAATCAAGTTTCATTGATCCTTGAAAAACATGCCAAGTTTACTGAACATCTATGTCAAAGGTTCTGAGTTACCAGATCACTGAAACAACAACACTAACAAAGACATATCTATCAATGTGTCTTCATCAATAAAACCCACAGTTTTAGTCTTCTTTTTGGCAGGACATAAAAACACAGTAAGTCTTTTCGTTTGTTGTTCACACAAAAATATATTCTTTCAACCAACTTACTATAAAGGTAATTCCTTGGCTGGCTTACTGCCAAACAGTACAATGTGTAAAAATGTATACCCTAAAGTCTTCTTCGGGTATACTAGTGTATTCCATAATTGTTGCTTCAGAACACCTCAAATTAAAATTGTGGCTTGGGGCCATTTCGGATCGCCCTCTAAACACTTATCACCTTCACATAATTTGTAATCTATTCTTGGACACATTACGACTGAGTCAGCCGCTTTCCTTGGTGTGGGCTGGGCACAAATCAAGGAAGGCTATTCACCTAGGGTGTGCCATCATGAATGGTCTTACATACAAATCAGGCATACGACAATTTTCATCTGGGCACTTTTGGATGACTTGAGCACGAAAAAGTTAAACCTTTGCATATCCCAAAAATTGACCTGTGGCAAAGCCTTGCTAAGTTAATGCCAGAAGTAAGTTTAATTCTAGTATTTATTATTTATCTTTCCCTGCATTAGACTTAACCACAATATAGCAAATAAGGTAGACCAATACACACATCTGTTTTAAAATAATAATGCACATACCATTGGAAGCATTCGTATTAATGAGTTCCAGCACTTTGTCAAAGTCTGAAGTTAACCTCTTGACCAGTAAAAATGCATTCACAGGATTGGCTAAGTGCGTCACAGAATCTTTTAGTGCCTGTGTGCTATGTTTTTCATAATCTTCTGCTACTCTGAAACAGAGAATAGATTGTGCAATTACAGCTTTAATACAAGATATGAAGGAATTCAGCTAAAACCACAATCATGATAACTGCAGGTAAAAGGAAGAGCAAAGTGCACTTTTAAAATCCGAATCAGCACATCACTGATATGAACAACACCCAACACAAATTCCTTAACTCCAAAGACTGGCTTTACAAAACATTGTCTAGTTAGGTTAACATTTTCTACATCTATTACTACAATGACTTCAATCCCTGAAATTTCCTTGTTAAGCTCTGTAAAAGAGTACATATGCGGGACTTTTTCTTGATGTTTGGATCCAGAGAGATGACATAAACTATTTTAGTACCAAGAAAAACTGTTGACCTGGACCATCCGTATGTTCTCTGCAACTGTACTGGTACGTATACTTGGATGAAAAGTTGGTTCAAAGGAATATGAATGTGGTGCTTCAAATCATGTTGATTTTGAGAGCAACATTTGCAATCAAAGAGTTAAAGCACCAAAACTCAATCTTCTGGATCCTTGTTCTGCAAGGTTAGTTATTTCAGCACACGATTATCTTGGAAATGTTGGACCCCTCAAATGTTCAACATTAATCTACAGAACATGATTCTTTATAATATACTCAATGCCATCCAGTATTAGAACAACGTTCCGTGTATTGCTGCAAATTGGGATTTGAAGTATAAACGAATTAAATTTGACAAGGATATCACTGAAGATAAATCCGTGACTTCCCTAATGCTTCAAAGAACAGAACGTACCAATGAACTTAAAATGATGATAACTTTTTAACTTGTCAATGATTGTTCATTCTTCCAAAACACTAAAGTTTTGAATAAAAGTTGAGATACATCAGTGTGGATATTTTAATCTTATGCGAGTATGAAAAGATAGCATGTTGTTGGTCAGCTGAAACACGGACATGCTACAACAATTTCCATTCCCTTGACCACACCAGTCGTATGAATGGTGTAACTAAAGGAGTTACTCAGCTCTCATTACCTTCACTGTAACTTTCATTCTTGGCACACCAAGCACACAAGATAAAATGGCTTGGGAGTTGCGGTGGAAAATTTTCTGGTTTTTTTATATAATCCTGAATCGGGTTAATGTAAAGAAAATATTTCTAGTATAGGAAATAATATAGACCATAAACAAGCAATTTCAACAACCGTGCAGTTAAAGTTACAACGAAGCGATCAAAAATTCAATAAACCAGTTTTATAGACCATTTTGCATATAATATACATAACAACTCTGGTAAACACATCAGTATCAGGACAGATTAACGGCCACTAAAACAAAAAATCCATCTCGATTGCTACGAAAAGAAACTATAAAAACCTGTTGATCTGTTTGTACTTGCTGCAGTTGCACCCCCTCCTCCATCTAGTTTTGAATATGTTCAAGATTTAAAGTTCGCATTGCTCCCAAAAGGGGTGATCTGATTGGTTCAATTTTTGGACACACAGCCTTTTGTTCACATGATGCATGTTTGTGACACCTAGCAACCCATGCCATTTGAGGTCAGGTGGGTCAGCAAAGCCCATTACATTACAGTGAACATGAAAGTTTCGCCCTGCTGTGAGAACGATTTTTGGAATTATCATCTTCTAATCTACCTGAAGTATATAGTATAGCCGTTTTCTCAATAGGCTAAGTGGTCAAACGAATATGTGGTAGCGTTTTCATACACCCTGAAATACACGTCTTAACTAGAACTATAATGGCACAACAAAATAAAGCAAATTTCATTGTTTATTTAAATTAGTCAGTATTGTGATATGAGCATGCACTTTGGATTAATCTCAGTTTCCCTGCAGAGCCTTGGGTTTACTCGTAGCACCCCCTGGTACTTTGTGGTGTCTCATGGTACCCTTCACTGAACTTGTGCTATCATGCAGCACCCCGCACTATACTCTAGTACTGGAACCTCATGGTACCCTCTGATATCTCGTGGTTCTGCTACTGGGACAACATGGTACTTGGTGGTACTGCACTCCAGACTCAACAATCATGAACTTTGTCATACCACACAGTGGACTCAGCCACTGAAACTGTATGGTACTTTGTGGTACCACACCCTGGACTCAGTGACCTGAAAATTTATGGTACTTCGAGGTACCACTCTCTCGAATCGGCAATCAACAACTTTGTGGCACTTCGTAATTTCACACTCTGGGCTCAGCAACTGAAACTTTGTGGTACTTCGTGGTACCACATTCTGGACTTGATGACCTGGAAATTTATGGTACTTCGAGGTACCACTCTCTGGAATCAGCAATTAGTAACTTTGTGCTACTTCATGGTACCACACTCTGGACTCAGTGACCTGAAAATTTATGGTACTTTGAGGTACCACTCTCTGAAACTAGCTACCTCGTGGCATCTTGTGGTACCCCGTACTGGACTCAGCTACCTCATGTGGTACCCCGCACTGCTTGCAGGCCAGAACTTGTCCCCTAAACATTCAGTACCAATCATGCATGTAATGGCAGCAACATACCAATGGTTTCTGGTCCAAGTCCTGGTCCTGCTCTTTTACTGATTGGTAGCCGTCTCCACTTACAGCAAGCGTTCCTTTTTCTGCACTCATGCAGTCGTTTATAAAGGCCATGGCAAGTCCATAATGTAAAATTACAACATTTTGGGAGCTGCACCCAGATTTAGTAAGCCCAATCTAACGATGGCCACGCTGAGGGGGGTGCAAGGATACCTTATAACTACCTCCAGTGGAAATCATGACATGCATATACCAATGGGAAAACATGCACATGATTCATGGGGATACCAGAAGGATTGAACATAGCGTTTTTTCTGTTCTCTTAAGGTATAGTGTTTCTCTCCTTTGGCTCCAACATTATAATTCAGCTTCTCTGTATGGAAAGAAGGAGGGATATTTCATTCATTTGCAACCTTGCTGGTAAAAGGGCTGCCATCAGCATCTCTACAGACATATACTGTTACTGAAGGCTGCTTTCCCTGTTTAACATCTTCCCAGTGTCATATATTCTTGAAATTGGCGCAGTAGATAGCTTTCCCCATATTATATTCAGCACCTGACTTCATGTTACCAGAAATTTTAAGGAAAGTTAGTTAAAACAGCCACTATAGGTGGTCTTTCTTAAAAAAGAGGTTCCCGAGGCTAAGCTCATTAAATATTCATACTTTTTTCCCAAAACAAAACACAATTATAGCTGGAAAATCTCCCTTGCTTCATCTTTTGCTTTCATTACTAAAGTAAAGTTATCAGCTTTTGACTGCAAAATTAAATTTTGTACACTTTGTATTATGTACAGTGCATATATGGGCCTAGAACCTTGTATGGAGACCAAAACTGCTTTGTCTAAATATAGTGAACAAAGAAGTCACTGCATGCCAGTACTGTCTCCCAGAATAGCATCAGATACTTCCTGTGTAAACAAAACATGAATAGGCTGGAAAACCTGTATTGAAACCTTTCTGTGCCCACCTTCCATTCATACACAGTATATTCTCATGAGATGAGAATATACCTTGTTTGGATTCTTTTTGAGATGACCAAGGTAAATGAGGGTGTTTAAATCTGTGTAAGGGAACAAACTGCCATTTCTAACTGTAACCTGGTTCCCATGTAGCACTGGTCAGCATCCCTGAATCCAATCATGGCTGCCTTCAATTTACTTTACAGGCTTGGTCTTGCTTGCCCAACTGGTTATCAGTTGCACAACGTGCTGAAATGTCTCACAGCCTACCATACAATTAACTATCACCAGGAAATAAAATCTTACTTACTGTTACTCATGGTGAACAGGTTTTAGGAGCATTGTTGGCAGTGATTCTTTTCCTTGTCTTGCTGCTTGCAGGCAGACCAGTGAAAAGGGGACATTGTAGCTAATTAGCATATAGATTAGCCTCAGTGGTTTACTGTTGTTTATGCTGCATGTGTCATTCTGGGTTTCTTAATAGGCAATTCACTTAGTGGGCATTGACTCCTTCAGACACTCCATGAGCTTGTACACACTGTAGTAACCAGTAATACTTTTCAGAATATAAAAAAATCTGCTTCACCATCAAGCTTTGTGTACCCTGTATGGAAGTACCATGGTCTCCACAATATTGTTATCTTTCAAATACACCCAGGTGTGATAAAATGAAAGTTTGATCCTTATTAGACTACAAATAGAGAGATTAAATATATATGTGTTAATTCCCCATGTTAATCTATGAAGAAAAAGTAAGGGTCATGCAAAGTGACCACAAGATGTGGGCGGTCAACCAGGAACAGGGTGGACAGCACCACCTTCAGGCGAATTTAGAACTAGCCCAGATATCCCCTTTTAGCGATACTTTAAATGCAACAACTTCTGTTCTGATTTCAAAAAAGGTGCAACGGTCGGAAAATGTGTAAAACTTTGAACCGCATCTCTATCAAACTGTTGAAGATACTCAAGATTTAAACATTGAATTGCTCCTAATTAGCATTTAAATTAAGATGCACTCAAAGGTCTTTTTAAAATGGTACACCTCCATACTTAGATCTACAATCAAACCAAGTTTGGAGTTTCTAAATCTCTGATAAAATTTTGGACAAAATTGCTGTTAAAGGAAAAGAAACGGATGATAAAAAAAAAGAAAAAATTTGCCTGAAAGCTAATCTGTGTGCCTGCATAAATTTCGCTGCTGCAACTTTTGCTTGTGGTTTATCAGATGCGCCTCCATCAGCACAAACCGATGAATTAAATTGCGAATGCCACCTCTACCTATAATACTTTGAAGATATCCAACGTTTGAACTTTTAAAGTGGCCCAAACTAATCAAGTTTTACGACTTTTGTGTGTCGTTCAGAACATAATCCTGCAGCACTTACCTATAAATTGAAGTTGGATGGGCATTTTTACGTATTATATTTTATAAAATATTCAAAATTTAAACTTTCAAAGTGCTCCTAATTTGCATAAATAAAATTTCTACAACCTTTGTTTGTGGTTCATTGGATACATGTACAGCCTAAACCTATTAATTGAAGTTGGAATGCCACCTCTACTTAAAATTGTTTTAGATATATTTGACATTTAAACGTTTCAAATGCCTCTAATTAGCATAAATAAAATTCTGTATTTTTTATCTGTGATTCATTGGGGACGCCTACAGCGCAAAACAATTATTTGACGTTGAATGGCATCTCTGCCTGTGACAGTTTGGAAGATTTTCAAGATTTAAAATTTCAAAGGCCCTTTTTGGCATAATTTTAAGTGCGCTCAGTCATCTAGCCTTGATATATGGATTTATAATCATACCAAGTTTGGAGTTTCTAAGCGTAGTAGTATCTGAGAAAAAGTGTCAGACAAAATTGCTGGTGGTAGTGAAGCAGAATGAGTGCGAGGAGGAGAAAGAGAAACTGAAGAAGAAAGGCAACAAAAAGAATGCCGGTGTTGGCACACACACATAATCAAGAATTCAAAGAAAAAATCGCAGTTGTGGCACACAGACATAATGATTTATGTAGATGTATACATTTTCAGCTTTACATAGCCTGTTTGATACTTGATTTCAGATACTTCTTTGTCAATTCCAGCTGATGTTGTAGTGTTTAATAATCTGTATGGTAATTGTAAAACGTTTATCAGTAAAAGTAAGATGCTTTTGAATGGAACAGCAGAAGAAATTCTGATAAGCAATGTCAACTGTATACAATGTACACATTTGGCATTGCTGGATGAAACGGCAGGTAGTGCAAGGAGGACCCTGACCTTAGTTGCCATACCGTCTTGAACAGTGACAGATATCACTGGTTTACTAATAGTATACTACTTGGTGGTCTATTAAGACAGGAAAAATGTCAAATACCGATGGCAGCATGGAGAGAAACGCCAGTTAATAGGAAAACAAAGGCACCACGTGTATACACCTGCTGGCAGGTAGGCCACCGCAAGTCCACACTAAACAATTTTGCCGGAGGCAATGACAAACCCGTGAGCATATAATCACATTTTGCCGCGTCTAACGTTATCTTTAACATCATCCTAATGCCCAGGTTTTTGTCCGTCTTTTCGGTCTCACTTTTAGAGTGCTGAAAGTGCACTTTTAGTTGATACAAGTACAGGAAAGAATCATACTTACTGTGTTAATTTTTCTAGTCTCTGATTTTCTTCCTGTATATAAAGTCTCAATTCTTTAGCCAAATCTTTCTCTACGTGCAGTGCACTCTCCATATGAGCGATGGCTGTGAACATTTCACTTTGTACAAAATGTAAAACACATACTGAGACAAGAGCTTGCATAAACATAGCTTGAGTCGTGTGTCTCGCACCCATAGCTGGTCCTCTTCTATGCATTTTATCACAGAAAAGTGCAGAGATGTGCTTACAGTCTTCACAGATTTACATCTATGTAAAACTTATCATACTGTGTCACGTCATTATCCTGTTCCTACAAAGAATAATAAATGAACAAACAGATAAATGATGCTGTCATATAATGTATGGAAGTAACAAATGTATTATAAACATGCTTCTATTCTGAACATGTGCCTATTGCTGGAAGGTTTTAGAGGTTTGTATTGATAGTCTGAACACGGGATATCCACGTTAGCTGCTTCAGCCTGAATTATTTAACACAAAATGTACTTGTATGTATGGGCATATCAGTGCACAAACATGGCAAAATGTGTTGCTCTTGCCAAACAAGCAACTTGAGGAAAGAAATTAAGCTTGACAAACTTTGTGTGGCATAATGCATTCTTTGTATCCTTGGTTCTCCATCAATACAACCATAATAATCTGGCTGATTGTTACCATTCCCTAGCAAGGTGTCAGAGATATCGATGAAATATTGAGATGTTTGTACCACATGAAATACCATGAAATATCTTTGCAACAAAGATATTAGCTCTACATCTGGGCCTTCGAACCTAGCTTTCCTTGTGTCAAACTTATGCATCAACACTACATGGACTGTATAGGCCTGACAGTGTAAACCAGATGCTTCCATCTGTGGTACCCTTAAACACTCTTTGCCATGCGTAAGTTTTAGTTGGGTGTTGTACTCCTTCCATCTTTCTAGTTAGCAATACATTTCATGAATGTGAAATGAAAACAGCAAATTGTAAAACATCCTGAGCTTCCTCTGAAAATATAAATTATGTAGCCATAATTGTCAATATTTGGGAACTATCTGTGAAAAATCTAATTTGTCCGACATACTGTATATCTTATGTTAAATATTTTCAGTCAAACTTTAAAAACATGTTGCCACATGTATAGATTTTTAGCATTTTGATGTAAAAGACCTGTACAACACATATTACCACTACATACCCTGGTGGGTTAGTTTGAAGTGTACATTGACAGCCTTAAAGCCAAACGTGACCTACCTGCCAAAATGCCCGACCTGATTTTTATGAGGGTGGAAAGATAAGAACTGGAGTCTTCTTTTACGGCTAAACACATGACAAATTAGACATGTGCAGTAAAATATCAGTGGAATTACAATAGAAATCCAATCAAATTCAGCAAAAATATGCAAGCGCCGATCTACCTTATCTACCCACCTGCCAACCTACCTGCTTTGGGGGGGGGGGGTAAGTGGAACAGGGGTTTGGGGTTTTTTTTGGTTTTTGGGGGGGTTTGGGGGGGTTTTGTTTTTTTTTTTTTTTTTTTTTTTTTTTTTTTTTTTTGTTTTTTGACCTGAGGTTTGCTGTGTTTCTTGTAACCACCAATTTTGGCCTTTTTTTGCATCATGGAGGTAAATATGTACACCATTCGGACAATCAGAAAAAGGAGTGTAAATACCCTGTATGAACATGTTTTGTTTTGCTGCCTTTAAACTGCTTGAAATTTTTTATTTCCATTACAATGTTCACATAGACCTGAAATTGTTGATTGCAGAAAGCACGAAGACAATATCACTATCAAATTTGTCTTAATTTATAGGTCTGGGATCAAGTTACTTAATTAGTTCTATAAGCATAACACTCACTTCTCCCATGTAGCTGGGCCATCCGAAAGGAAGCTATAATGAGGCACATTCATATCAGCTGCAGGGATGTTTTGGCTCACGTCACTCAACAAGAAAGTACCCAAATAATGTTAGGGCCAGTGGTTTTGGCAAAGAATTAATATGCATGTCCATATTACAGAGGTGAGGACCACACTGCTGACCTCAAAGTAAGGAAAACATTTTCACAGCCAGACCACCAAGATGCAATTGACCAAGGGCCGTAACTAGTTTCTGTGGCCAATACACAGAGAATGTGCAAACATATACTTTATGAGACACAGATGAAAAACTGTCTTACATTGTATTAAGCAATGTGGTTATTTGTAGGGTGTTATGCATCTTATAGTAAAGTTCTAACATCGGTCATATAGCTTGCAGTGCACTTGTGACACGTTCATAATAAATCAAGGACTGGTGCATATTTATTTATTCTAGTTGCGAATTTCTACTCTGATCAACATGCCTCTGGCAGAACTTCCTATGCAATGCAGCTGACAGACGAGCTGGAATTTACCTTATATATATATATGTGTATATATATATATATATATATATATATATATATATATATATATATATATATATATATATATATATATATATATATATATATATATGCATGTATGTATGTATATGTGTGTGTGTGTGTGTGTGTGTGTGTGTATTTCCACAGCTGGGGCTATACAATTAAAAGTTAGTACTTGGCAACATTGTTAATTGTGGGCAAATAAATATATGTAAGGTATTGACGCGTGTAAAATAGCTTTGTCAGGTCATTTAGGTTATATATTTTGATCCATGTGTGTTTGGCACTTATAATGCATAGCGTGTCATCAGACCTTCAGTTTCACAAAGTTACAGCCATCGCAGGTTGTGACTTTCCATTCCGTATACGACAATCATTACCCTCCGATTTTGCAATTGTGGCTTAATTCGGATATTTATAACGGAGGTCACTAACATATCAATTTTAAAAGTTAATGCCAAGATAATTTATATCACTACTTTTTTAAGGTTACAGGATGTGATCTTAAAACTGTGGGTCATATAGCGTTAATGAGCAGCAATCACCTACGGAATGCGACCAAGTGAAGAGTTCCCTATAGCCTTAGAAATGCTGGGAGCCTGTTTAGCTTATTCAAATGCACGCGCGCCTTTAGCTCAATAATTCAAAAATGGTAGTCCGAGTACAAAACTACGGAAGCCCAAAGGGGACCTACATGAAAGTTTATTTTATTGTTACAACAAGTATTTTCTCGTTATAACGACTTTCTTTTCTCGTTATGACGAGTTTATTTCTCTCAGGCCTTTTCAACATTTAATTCTGACAAAACACCTTTTGAGGTGACATGGTCGTAGCGCACGTAACATTAATGTTTGACTTTTGTTGGGGTTTTTTTTTTTTTTTTTTTTTTTTTTTGTTGTTTTTTTGATAGCAAATTAAGACACCGGGCATCGTAATGTTGATTACAAATTATCTGTATTGTCTCATTTTACTTTATGCAAGAATGAACATTTTTTTAAGTATTCTACTGGAAATGCTCATCAAAACCAGTCGAGCGACACAATATTCTAAGATCCTTTTAATAGACAATATATCCTCAACTTGCACAGTTTCTCCATTATGACATCTGATTTTATGTGTTAAAGAAAATATATATACAGTTATTATATAATATGTTGTGTTACCAATAAAACAACTGTTGCACAAATAAAATGACCGTCGCACACGTAACAAAAATTCAGGCTATAATATTTTGTGACAAACATTATGGAGCCAAAAATTTGGATGATGAATTACCTCCGTTGTTTCATTTTTTTGTATGCTTAAAGGAACATATTTTGGAAAGTACTTATAGTAAATACAGATTTAAACAACTGTCGCACACGATTTCCTGATGATTAAAATCTTTAGGTGGAAAAGATTTGCACATCTTTGATTGCAGAATTACTTCTCATCGACAAATGCATAAGTTCAATCCAAAGACATGCTTGTACATGAGATTGAAACCTGCAAGAGCTATTTTTTACGGGTTTCATGCATGAGCATTGACCATACATGTGTCTTCGAGATATTATTATTATTATTATTATTATTATTATTATTATTATTATTATTATTATTATTATTATTATTATTATTATTATTATTATTATTGTTATTGTTATTGTTATTGTTATTGTTATTGTTATTGTTATTGTTATTGTTATTGTTATTGTTATTGTTATTGTTATTGTTATTATTATTATTATTATTATTATTATTATTATTATTATTATTTGTTCATGTAAGGATTGACCCCATTTACATCAGGGGCGCCGTCCGCCGGGGTTGTAGCGGAGGCGCATCCACGAGGGCGACACAGTGCGCTACCTGTTGTACAAATAAATAAGTTATAAAATGTCAGCAATTTCGATACACCAGAAAACTGTAAAAACAAGTATGTACAAATTAAATGAGTAGGGGGTCCCACACATCTATCGGCCATCTTGGGCACGTCTATCCATGTCATCTATTCGAAATTGGCGGCAAGCACAATCAAAGATACAGTATGCCTGGTGGCTATAGTGCTGCGCCATGTCACCAAGAAGAAAAGATAACTTATATTCAATGATGATGCAATAAAGCTCAACCAGGGTTCGGATAAGCTACACTCAGTCAATTTTTGTTCAATATATGTAAATAAAATATTTCTTAGATCGAAATAACGAGGACATGTGAAAAAAATATATAATGTCCTCCCTACCTGACTGACAAAAATTGCAATTACCATCACTCTTGTCCCAGTACTACCCAGCCACACTCCACTACCATGGAGAAATGATGACTTCATGACTTTTTCGTACAAAGTATTTCTAAAAGATACCTGTTTACATTATGGTGCTTTGCTAAAATGCTACTAATATAACCACGTAATCGTCTTGTTTTAAGAATTAACAACTTTTCAATATGGCCTAAATCAGACAAACTTCTGAAAAACAATACACCTAAGTATTTATAAATATTTCTTTCCTCTATCAAATCGTTTCCCAATATCCATCTCTTATTCGGATCACATCTTTGGCCAATAATCATTACTTTAGATTTATTACCTTTGAATTTCATGCCCCATTTACTGCAAACTTATTTGCCACGGATAACATTTTCGATAATTGCATTTCATATTCTGCCATTAGAATGATATCATCAGCGTATAACAAAGCGGGTATTGTCTGGCTAATGCACTTCAATCCTAAGTTTTCCTCTTGCAACATCTCAAGTGAGTCATCGCCGTGGTAAACAAAGTTGGTGAGATGATGCAGCCTTGCTTGACCCCATTAATTACATCAACCAATCAGTTTCAAACTGGCCAAAAATTACTTTATTTTCTACCTTAGCATATGAATTTTAACCATTCTCGAGGCTTTCCCTTGTACACCGAGGTCCCATAGGTTACTAAACAAACGATGCCTTGAAATCCTATCGAAAGCTTTGCATATATCAAAAAAAAGCAAGCCAAGTCTTTTTCTTATCCTCTTTTCTCAGGCTGCAAATGTCTTTTAATGTAAAAATGTGGTCTTCAATTCTGCGTCCTCTCCTAAAGGCCCCCCTGGAATTCATCAAGTATCTGTTTATCTTCCACAAAAACACTAAATTGGTGCTCTACCACCGCTACAAAAACCTTGTACACATTAGAGGTTATAATGATGCCCCGATAATTATCAAGATCATCCCTCTTGCCTTCTTTATCTAATGGTTTCACGATCCCCCGGAACAAGTCATTAGAAAAACGTAAATAATTTAAACATATCAAACAGCTTTACCAACGAAGAAATCAAAATACTTCCACCATTTTTCATAAATTCAATAGGAATTCTATCGAAACCACATGCTTTCCCATTCTTCAACCTTTTGATAGCATCAGTAATATTTTCTTCATCAAAAGTTACGTAGGTTAAGCCACCATCAGTACCGGCATGACATGGTAGCCTTTACACTCTCGCTTTAACATATTACCACCCGGGAATGTTGGTGCTCTGTTCACCTAGGCTTGTCCAGTACTCTTTTATCACCATAGAAACTTCTTTCGGGTCACTCAACAACCTTGATTTATCACGTGGGTCTACAATCTTGATTGGCTCATTATTATTCACATTCAGACGTCTCAGCATTTTCCAAAATGCTTTAGTATTTCCGGACCCCTTCTTTGAATTAGAAATAATAACATTAACTTTATGTGCCACTTGCTTTTGCCAAATCAATTCATGTACTCGACTTTTTCTTTCTAAGTAAGCTTTCCATAAGTCATAAATGATTTCAGGGTCGCACCTTCAAAATTTCTCCACGTGCGATAGAATCTGTTGATAATCCTGCGACTTTTGATCAAATAACCAATCTCCTCGTCCCCACCTGTCTAGGTGACTTTTTTGTCGTTTTCAAAACAATTCCCCGTTTACCAGCCTCGAAAACTCTAGTTTTCCAACTTTCCCATGCTTGTTCAGGTGGAATCCAGCTTATTAAAAAAAAAACAATCCATTCCTTCGCCAACATCAGCAGGAGACACAACTGAACTTCAGTTTGTACATCTCCATAAAGGCCAAACTATGTTAATAGACCCAATACATTTCCTTGTGTATGGATGGATGGATGGATGGATGGATGGATGGATGGATGGATGGATGGATGGATGGACGGATGGATGGACGGACGGATGGATGCTTAATTTCCAAGTCTATTTGCATGGTCAGTTTACATTTTCACAACGTCGCGCACGTAACATTTTTATGTCTCTCGCGTAACACTCATCCAAAGACTTCCTTCTAAGAATATGCAAAATTCAAATTTTCGTAAACAACGTGTTATCATTTCTCATGGTACATGTACTTGTTTTGATGATGACTTGACTTCATTTTCTGTTGTCTAAATGGGTCACTGTGTTATTAACCCAAACGTTGAAATCAGTATTTAAGCATTTTTCGGCTTTGCACCCATAACGCCGCTCAAAATGTTGTCCCAAGTTGATATGAAGTTTGACACATTTCTTTCGGTTTGTATATATGATGGTTTCAAAGAGCTTCTAAATGGCACCATCTCAGCACTTCTAAAAACACCAATTGCTGAGTATATGAAACATGTTTGGCTGGGAATTTGAATGTATCGTACGAAACAGGAGAATGGCCCCATCATGATTTTCATAGTCTGCATACACCTGCAGAAAATATGTTCTTAGCTGGGCGATTTCTGAATGAAAAGTAACGAGGGCCCGAGAAAACGCGGAATACCATGAAGGGGGCGTGCCTCTCATAACCACAAAATTAACCTCACACATACAGTCTATATTTCAATGTGCACAAAAACTTCACATCTACGAGCAAATGCCTATAGATGTTTATGTGTGTAGATCTGAGTATAAAAACCAATTAAGACACCCTGACGAAGCTCACCTAGTTTAAGAAGAAGAAGAAGAAGAAGAAGAAGAAGAAGAAGCAGAAGAAGAAGAAGAAGAAGAAGAAGAAGAAGAAGCAGAAGCAGAAGAAGAAGAAGAAGAAGAAGAAGAAGAAGAAGAAGAAGAAGAAGAAGAAGAAGAAGAAGAAGAAGAAGAAGAAGAAGAAGAAGAAGAAGAAGAAGAAGAAGAAGAAGAAGAAGAAGAAGAAGAAGAAGAAGAAGAAGAAGAAGAAGAAGAAGAAGAAGAAGAAGAAGAAGAAGAAGAAGAAGAAGAAGAAGAAGAAGAAGAGAAGAACTTTATTTCGGAAATCTGCCCCTTGGACACGGGGGCACCATGCATATAGGCCGGGGTAAGCCCATGATGCGTCCGTCACAACTTGAAATAAATCCTTTGAACAAAGTCAGACAATTCGCATAAAATGTTTCTGGTCATTGCACATTAAAAATGGTGCCGAAGGTGGTTGCTGGTTCGAGACCCGACCGTTCCGTGGTCACAAAACATATATTTTAGGTGCTTCTTTGATGCTGGTGGACTTACATATGTACAGTCCCCGATCTGGGACAACTCCGAACACAATACTTGTGCTGGAATAAATACAATGAACTGGGCCGTGTCGATTATATTATGGCATTCAGGCATACCTGCCTCCATTGAATCATTTTTTGGAATGGGGATTTGGTACAGTTGGTCTGTGCGTTTCCCATTTTCGGCTTGGCGATTGGTGCCGACGGTGATTGGTTCGAGATCCGGCCGTTCTGTGGTCACAAAACACATATTAATACAACTTATTTGCATTTCATTGTGTACCCGATGCAACGTCTCAACACGAGGCGGTGGGAACCCGGACATTACTCCCCGCCGGACCGCAGGGCCATAACAATGCAGGAAAGGCGGGGGTGTGGGGGGGAGTGTAGGGGAAAGAAAGAGAGACACTTGCGGGGCATAGGGCCGGTCCTGAAAATGCCGACAGAGCAGACAACATTCGGTGTGGTAAAAGTGTAAAATAGTATTATGTATGCACAGGCTATTCAGTATAATCGTGTTTAGATGATACATGTAAGTTTAATAAGGATTAGGAACATCACCCGCACGACAGCAAATAAGCAGGCTTTCGTAGCCAAAATCCACCCGGGGAGTCCTATATTGACTGTCTTCTATAGTGCCAAGCTTTAACAAAATAATTTTTGATCATGTGGTCACATAGAAAACCAACAGCTTCACCAAAATCATATACATCTTCTCCCAAAGACCAGCACAGTTGGGTGCATAGAGAACCTGCAGAAAAACGTTGCCAAACATGCTCAAACTTTTAACTTTTCACAATGCTCAAACTTTTAACTTTTCACATTCTCTTTGTACAATTTTGCTCATATGTCATTTTGCATAGGGAGCAAAAATAGAAAATGAGCTAAATCTTCTTTGTTTTCCTTGCGTAATGCACACAGACCATCGGATAAGCCCCATCTCTAATTATCTTTCCGAAGGCAA
Source organism: Hermodice carunculata (assembly GCA_964020975.1). NCBI lineage: Eukaryota > Metazoa > Annelida > Polychaeta > Eunicida > Amphinomidae > Hermodice > Hermodice carunculata. The sequence goes on along the minus strand of OZ026613.1, from coordinate 70,167,080 downwards.
GGCATCCTGTGTGTGCTCGGAATTTAAGTCGTGCACCAGCAAAATTGTGAACATCAAATATTTATCCTTCGCACAAAGTGGACCGCTTAAAAATCTGATGCCATCTTAATGATTTTTTCTGGTCAATATCATTTTTTAAAACTCATTTTGTGTGGTTCCAAAAATATCTTGAAAAAAATAACCTAGCCAGTCGGGATTTCTCGAAAGAAATGCGCGGTCCATGGATACATTACTGAATATCTTCTTTATTTGGTCAGTGTATGCCCAGGCTTTGGCTCGTTGCTTGCTACTGCTGTCTACCTCCAGCAGAGCATCAAATATTGTTAGCAAAGACGGATGTTGGGCAAATCAAATTTCATCCTTTGAAAGTACTTTATCTTTATTCTTTGCAGTATCGTGTTTATCGGAAACCAACCTAGCTCGGCAATTATGGGCACTGCCGCCGGTGTAAAGCAGAACCTGAAGGATTGCTTTAGCCTTAGAATACTGTATTGATTTAGTCCATACTGTACCCTCCGACTCTTTGGTATTGCAAAGCCATACAGCACCGCCGTGAGTCAGAGAAGGGAAGACTATGCTTTTCCATATACTGTTCCCCAAAATGACATGATTTATATTCTCATGAAAAGAAAGAATACTGGAAAGATATCGTCGCCGTCTGGATGCTTTTGGTTTCACAAAATTCATTACATGCGACGAATCTGACAGGGAATTTGAAATAGTCACACCTAAAAATTTGTCCGTTTCGAATTTCAAAATTTCCACTCTGCCCAACATCCATTTTGGTTGCAATCAACCCATGCCCCAATTACAATACGTTAAGATTTTTCGCAATTAAAATTCATGCCCCATTTTTTCCACAAAGACGTGCAATATTAAGCATTATTGAAAGCTGACTTTCGCTTTCCGCTATCAAAACAATCTTATCTGTATGCAATAAACAATGTATATGGCTACTACCATGAGGTACACCGAGATTCTTGACTGAAAGATATCAATAATGCCTAACATCATAATCGAAAAAACGCGAAGGAGAGAGGATAAATCCTTATTTGCCACTATTAAATATCTTAAACCAAGAGTTCTCAAAATGACGAAAAATAACCTTCCTTTCAGCTTTTTCATAAAAGCTTCTTATCAACTGCCATGCTTTACCTTGTATTCCTTTTTGCCACAGTGACAGGAAGAGCTAATTGCTGTTGACAGTATCGAAGGCTCTCTATATGTCTAGATAGGATAGCCAGGCTTTTAATTTCTTATTTTCCCTTGAGTTACATATTTTAGGATAAACACTTGGTCATTTAGTCTCCTATGCTTTCTGTAAACCCGTATATAACTCTCCGAGAATTCCTTCTTTTTCAAACTATTTCATGAATTGACATTCCATTACTGAAACAAACACTTTATATATGTTATGGCGTCACTGTAATACCTCTACAATTTGACATTTCCTTAGAACCTTCTTTATAGAAACAATGAAACCACTGTTCTGGATATGATTCATAAAGTTTACCAAAGTTAAAAAAATACTACCAGTGCGATGGTTACAGAAGAACCTCTTTGCTATAAGAATTCGTTGGGAATCTGGTCCACGCCGCACGCCTTACCATTTTTTAGTTTGCGGTTCGCACAGGAAACGTTCTCCATGTGTATGTCAATATTGCTAAAGCCTGTAGTAAATACCCGTATGACCATAAGATTAAAAACCTCATTTTTCAGAGTTTCAGTGTCTTGCTGTTACTTTTTGTTGCAGCCCAATGTTTGCCAGCAATTACCGAGCACCGAACATATTTCTTAGAGGTCTCCAATAGTTCGGGTATTATCAGTTGGATATATAATTTTGAGAGGAAAATCTTTGTTTTGGTAAAGACGTCTAAACGTTCGCCAATATACTTTCGAATTTTTTCTACCTTTACCTGCATTACGGATAATTGTTTGTATCTTATTTTTAACATGTTTGCTTTTTTTCTGTATAGTATATTTCTTCGTCAGATATTTTTTCCATATTTCCTGAAGGAATTCGGGGTCATATTCCTCACCTTTGTTTGACCAATATCTATATAAACCGTTGGCATGTCTTCGACTTTTGATAAGTTGGTCAATTTTAGCATCCCATCTGATTTTTTGTTTCACCAGTGCACCTTTGTCTCACAATGCACAGGCTAGGCCAAGCCTCGTTTACAGACTTAAATAACTTAAATTTCCAGCTACCCATGCGTTCACTGATCTTTCCTCTAAATATTACCCAGTTATTGGATTTATTTATGCTCCACTTAGTTTTTGACTGATTATGCTCTAGGACCACACTAATGATGTCTTCAACCGCGGACCCATTAAATTGTGGTTCGACCCCATACAATATAGCCCCTGTCAACTATCACCAAACTAAGGTCCCATACCAGACCTTCGTCGCATACCAGACCTTTGGTGGCCAGCGCAGAATCAATTATAGACTTTAAATTACCGCGCTGCCAGGTATATGACCCCGTGCATATATAGAGACAATTAAGAACCTTAACATCTGAAATTTTAATGAGCTGGACCAGTAAAATTCAATTTGGACTTTTTTCCTAGGGTTCCTTGAAGTAGGTATTGTCCCACTGAAGTCACCCATTACAAGAAAATTATACCCCATCGCTTTCAGGGAACCTATGTTTTCTGTTAATTTTGTGGGAAGATTTTCACTCTTTTGTAAGTCTATCCCATCATTTGGAAAACACACAAACTTAATCATAAGGCTTTTTTTCTGTTATGTAATCTTACAGATATTCATAGTCTCATGCTCGTCTTCTCCAGGCTTCAAAACATTATCATCACTCAGGGTTATACAAGAGTGAAACAGGAAGCCAAGACCGCCCGTTGACTTTTGGTTATGATCACAGCGGGACTTACCTACCTATTTATACTACGGATGCATTTCACCATCATTCTGATAGAACGTTTCAGCACTGCATTACACAGAAAATTGCTCTTTTTCTAGTAAATTGCCAATTTCACGTTTTTAAATGTTGCACTAGGCAATTGGCAAACTCTCAGGCCTTAGTTTCGATTTCAATTTTATGTTTATTACTCTTATAACCACCACGATGATGACATGTTTTGGCTTGCCAGCTGATGTTGCTGGCAGTTTCTTCGTTGCCTAAAACCTAGTCAGCTGTACAGTAGGCCTGTCTAATCTTATGGCCCCTCAGGCCACACCCTGTACAGGTAATCTTTGTACCGTTAATTGCATAGCGGCAAACTGATTTCGTGTATCCTGGTACCCCGCAATAAGAGCAAACTATAGGTGCTTTGCTGTTCTCCAGAGGCCGAAATCTAGACACCCGATACCACTCGCGTTTTGCCATGGGCCGTTGCTACCTGTAGCCATGTGACCGATTGTTAAGTAGGCCTATGATTGACGGGTGGCAT